>JAODXP020009571.1:2500-15047 GCA_027497455.2 Sardinella longiceps | reverse complement strand
TAAAAGTAAAAAAACGGACCTTGGTGGTGACGGTGTTGGTGGAGGCGGGGGAGGAGCTGCGGCCGGTTGACCCGGTTGACCCCGGTGACCCTGGCGAGCCCGGCGATCCGGGATGTGAGACGGGCGAAGAGGAGGGCGAGGTGGAGGACGAGGAGGAAGAGGAGGACAGACTGGACGCCGCCTTAGGGGAGGAGCTGGAGAAGGACAGCTTGAAGCTCGGACTCTGCCTCCCCGACAGACTACTGGACTTGGCCAACACCTCCTTCTCCTCCGGCTCTTTCACTGCAGAGAGGGGGTGGGGACAGAGAGAGAGAGGGGAGGGAGAGAAAGAGAGGGGAGACAGAAAGAGAGAGAGAGAAGGGGGGGGGGGCAGAGGTGGTAAAGAGGAGAGAGAAGAGAAGATAGGAATTAAGGAGGAAGTTAGGCTGCTCCATCATTTTGGTCACACGCGTGCAGTGTGAATGCACTCATCTGTTAACACACACTCTAAAGGAAAACGGACCAAAAACACTCATACAGGTTTTGTTGCAAATGGAGCCATTAGCCCTTCAATCAGCCCGCTTCATCTGTGGGATCTCCATCACTTCCCAGAGATGGTTACAACATCCTGCAGTAGGGTGTGGTGTGGTAGCCTGACATAGCCCGTTCATAATACTACTGTTCATCCGTATTCATGGCCTGGAGAAGGTCTTCTGGTTTCAAACCAGAACTGAGTGCCCTCCCCCCGCCCTATAATTGCTTCAGGTTAAAGAACCTCCAGACCATGAATACAGATAAACAGCAGTATTATGGGTGGGCTATGTCAGGCTAGCGGTGTGGTGTGGTGCAGTGCGGTGTGTGTGTACGTACGTTTCTTGCGCTCCATGAACTTGCTGATGAGCTCCACTGTGGTGTGGTGCAGTGTGGTAGGGTGTGGTGAGGTTCAGTGCGAGCGGTGTGGTGTAGTTCGGTGTGTGTGTACGTACGTTTCTTGCGCTCCATGAACTTGCTGATGGGCTCCATGAGGTCCTGCTCCCCGCTGCTTTTGCTCTTGTCTGAGGGCGGCACCACCGCCTCCCCGTCCTCCAGCTCGTCCTCGTCTGTGTTAAACCACATCTCCTCCTCGTCCTCCAGCGTACGCGCGTCACGCCGGAAACGGTGGTTACGCAGGATCGAACGCATGCTGGGGGAACAAACACACACAATCAGCACTCTCATCAGCATTCTCTCTCTGTCTGTCACATACTCAAACACACACACACACACACTCACTCGCTCACTCATACATACACACACACACACACACACACACACACACACACACACACACACACACACACACCTAAACTGTGCGGCCCTTACCTGTCGAGTTTGGGATTGTCCTGTCGTTCTCTTTGCTGCTCGTAGCGCAGCTTGAGGCCCTTGAAGGTCTGCACATAGTCCACGTCCTCCAGGGCCTTCCAGTAGCTCTCAATGATGTGAGCCGTTAAAGACTTCACATCCTCCTAGAGGGGGAGGCCACAGGACAGGGGAGAGAGAGAGAGAGAGAGAGATGGAGAGAGAGATGGAGAGAGAGATGGAGAGAGAGATGGAGAGAGAGAGAGAGAGAGAGAGAGAGAGAGAGATGGAGAGAGAGATAGAGAGAGATGAGAGAGAGGGAGAGGGAGAGAGAGAGAGAGAGAGAGAGAGAGAGATGGAGAGAGAGAGAGAGATGGGGAGAGAGAGAGAGAGAGAGAGAGAGAGAGAGAGAGAGAGAGGAGAGAGAGAGAGAGAGAGAGAGAGAGAGAGAGAGAGAGAGAGAGAGAGAGAGAGAGAGAGAGAGAGAGAGAGAAAGAAAGAGAGAGAGAGAGAAGGGGGTAAAAGACAGGGAGACAGAGGCAGAAAGACAGACCAACCCAAGGTTAAAAAGGCTTTACCTTTAAACACACACACACACACACACAAGCCCACACTAGTGTGTGTCCCCCAGCCACAGCATCTAACAGACACACGCACACACTGGAGGCCTAGTATTCCCCAGCATTAGCATTAAAACACACACACACACACACACACTACTATTTCATGGAAAGTGAAGCTGGTTCCCATGTACGAGGGATGGATGTGATTTATTGATTAACCAACAAAAAGAAAATCTCATCGAATGCCCATCCCTGGTGTGTACAAACGTACAAGTTCACTTCCCAAAGCATCCCCAGCCAAATTCTGGCGCTACTCCAAACTCTATGTGGGCAAAGACACAAACAGACAGACAGACAGACAGAGCTCCCTAAGTGTTCAGCTGAGGGCCCATTTGTATATCATTTGCCTGGGCCGTGACCAAGACAACCACAGCGGCCTAACAGCCAACGGCCGGAGCGTTAATCATGACACAGTTCTTTACAATCCTCCATACGTCTCTTGATAAGAGAGCGCAGCCATCACCAATCAGCTGATATATCCGTTAACAGACTAGCCTACTGTGCTACTTCTACTACTGTTACTGAGTATCACTAAACAGACTAGCCTGTGTGCTACTTCTACTATGTTATTGATGTACTCAAACGGACTAGCCTGCTGTACTACGTGTGTACTACTGTTGTTGATATGACTAAACCAGTAGTAACAGCCATCAGTGTGCTACCACTGTGTATGTGGTATGCTAAATGTGGTTGGTGTGCTGTAGGCTGGCTTACTACTCTGCTACTACCACTGGATTTTGATATCGCTAAACAGGTCACTTGTGTGCTATAAGTCTGAGAGACGGTCTATATATCAGCGCTCACTGCGGCTTCAGCTGCTCTTGAGTGTTCCATGGCGATCAGCTCACCTAAACGTTCATCCGCTGAAGTGCACATGGCACGTAGTGCAAATGTGTGTGTTGTGTAGTGCTCTCATGTATGTTTCAAGTCCTCGATGTACGTCAAAGTAGTCTGTGTGTGTGTGTGTGTGTGTGTGTGTTGATGATGTGCAATTCCCAACCACCTGATGCATTGAACATTACCTCCCAATAAGTGTGTGTGTTGCTCATTTTCACCACATGGACCTACGCAAATGTGTGTGTGTGTGCTTTAATACTCATTCCTATTCACATGTACTCAAACATCTATGTGTGTATGTTGGTGTTAATACTGACCACTCTCAAAAGTCTGTGTGTGTGTGTGTGTGTGTGTGTCGGTGTTAATACTCACCACTCTGACGTACTCAAACCTGTGTATGTGTGTGTGTGTGTGTGTGTGTGTGTGTGTGTGTGTGTGTGTGTCGGTGTTAATACTCACCACTCTGACGTACTCAAACCTGTGTGTGTGTGTGTGTGTGTGTGTGTGTGTGTGTGTGTGTGTGTGTGTGTGTGTGTGTGTGTGTGTGTGTACCGGTGTTAATACTCACCACTCTGACGTACTCAAACATCTCGATGATGGCGGAGTTCATGAGGTTGTAGCGTGTGCCGTTGTTAAGGAAGGCCTTGACAACGGGCTCAAACAGGAAGTTCCTCATGATGTAGCGATTATAGAACTCATCCTTCAGGCCGATGATCTTACGCATAAACCTTAACGCACCTGGGGGAGATTAAGATGGGGGGGGGGGGGAGAGAGAGAGAGAAAGAAAGAAAGACAGAAAGAAAGAAAGAAAGAGAAAGAGAGAGCGAGAGTACGCGTGTGAGAGAGAGGTCAGAAGGAGGAGGGAGAGAAACATAGAGAGGAAAGGATGAAGAGAGAGAAGGACAAGAAGGGAGGGAGGGAAAGAAGGAGAGAGAAGAGAAGGAATGCAGAGGAGAGGTAGAGACAAAGAGAAGATGATGATGTAAGAAGATAAACAGACACTCAGAACATACACAGACCCTTTAATAATACACAGACCCTTTAATCACTCTTAACTAAGCAGGAACTATGCCTTAATCCCTCCCCCTCCCTCCCTCTCTCTCTCTCTCCCTCCCTTTCCCCTCTCACCCTCTTTCCCTCCCTCTCTCCTCTCTCCCTCTTTCCCTCCCTCTCTCCTCTCTCCCTCTCTCTCTCCCTTTCTATGTTTCCATGTGCCCGGTGGCAGCCGCACCACACACGGGTCTCGAACCCGCCACCCTGCAAGCTACAAACTCCCGGTGTGGGAGTGGGACACTCTAACCAACTGAGCTAAAAGCCCGAGCTTCTAACTCAGCCGTTAGACGCGCCCGTGGAATTGGGTGATGAGGATTTACACGTACTGCCACCGAGCTAGCTGGCCTACATTACACACATGTGTCCCAGTAACATACCCTGTGCATGCCTATAGGAAATGCCAAACATAGATGTGAGTTTTGATTGCATTTCAACAGTGTTGTCTCATGAAGAGATAGAACTGAATATTTATAAAAATGTGAGGGCTGATCTAACTGTACATTGAAATAATTGCGCAAAGTGTGAGGAAGGCGTGTTGTGAGGCCATGAGCACCAGCATGTGTATGTGTGTGTGTGTGTGTGTGTGTGTGTGTGTGTGTGTGTGTGTGTGTGTGTGTGTGTGTGTGTGTAGACTCACATAGCGCGAGGAAGGCGTGTTGCGATGCCATAAGCACAAGTACGCGTCGGAGGATGTCCTTGTTGATGATGTAGTTCTTGATGTGGTACGTGTGGTGTTCCACACAGAACGTAAGCAGCTCCACGATTAGGGCCAGCAGCTGACATGTCTGAAAGTCATCTACACACACACACACACACACACACACACACACAGAGACACACACACAAAAGGTTAATGTAATAAATGTTGAGATCAAAGTGCATCTAATGAAGCCAAAACTCTGTCAAAACAGCAGGAGTCTGATGATCTAGTTACTGATTTTTTATTAGATTTTCTTATTGATGATCTACTGATTGATTTCATTATTATTGCTGATCTGGGTTGATGAGGGTGTCCAGAGTTCCCACACTGGTAAATATCAAAATCAAAATCAAGGACCTTTCAAGGACTTTTCATCTGTCTATTAATGCAAGGAATGTCTGAGGTTACATTGACTCAATGTAAAGTGTTTCGCGTTCGCGTTATGTCTGTGCTGTTCGAAAATCTTTCATTTCATGCGAAATATATTGCTGTTAGAAGGCTTATGCAGCAGGGCTATGCTTAAACTTACTCCAGTATATTGCTTTAAGGTACTACAGGAAAAATTAAGCAGTTGCCTTCTGCTGCTCTAATCGTAGCGACTCCCTTTTTGGAGCGCTTTGGCTGGGGGAGGAGGGGCACACACACACACACACACACACACACACACACACACACACACACACACACACACATATACATGCGCGTGCACACACACACACACACACACACACACACACACACACACACACACACACACACACACACACACACACACACCTCTAATTCAAAGAGCACATGCAGCGCCATTTACATTAATAACTTCATACTGCACAACACAGTCAATACAAGACCGAATGCCATACAAGTGGTTTGAAGAAAGTGGACTAAATGTATGCAGTCTGTTTTTTCAGGGAGCTGAGCTCCCTTCAACATACATACATACATACATACATACAGTGAGGAGTCACATGGCCACCATTCCCCCTTTTCCCTCTTATCTTCTCACCCCATGACCAGGTCACATGATCCCACACAGCCATGTACCATCTTCAGCCATACTGTACATCTTTAGTGTGAAACTCTCTACTGCCACCTAGTGGACCCTAGTCAGTCCTACACACACTTTTCACTTTTTATCTTTTCTGGGCTTGTCTTCAGTGGTATTGGCTAGTAAAAGAGCTGAGAGTACGTCCATGCAGTCCTTACACACACACACACACACACACACACACACACACACACACACATACATACACACACACCTTTGCTGGGCTTGTCTTCAGTGGTATTGGCTAGTAGGGGTGCTGAGAGTACGTGCATGCAGTACTTATATAAACACACACACACACACACACACACACCTTTGCTGGGCTTGTCTTCAGTGGTATTGGCTAGTAGGGGTGCTGAGAGTACGTGCATGCAGTGCTTGTAGAAGAAGCTCAGGAATTCCGTCTTCTCCGTTTTCTGTTGAGGCAAAGAAAAAAAGAGAGGGATGAAGAGATGGATGGATGGATGGATGGAATGAGAGAAAGAGATGGACAGAGATATTAGAGAGGGTGAGGGAGGAAGAGGAGGAAGAGGAAGAGAGAGAGAGAGATGGATGGATGGATGAAACAAGAGAAAGAGATGGACAGTGATATTTAGAGAGGGTGCGGGAGGAAGAGAAGGCAGAGAGAGAGAGAGAGAGAGAGAGAGAGAGAGAGAGAGAGAGAGAGAGAGAGAGAGAGAGAGATGAATGAAGAGAGGAAGACAGTGGCAGGTAAGAAGGGAAACATTCATAGACCAACGCAATAGCAGTTCACTGGGCAACACAACATTAGTCACCACCTTGCCCACACCCACCAGTGTACTGATGGAGATGGAGAAAGTGTGGGGTGTGTGTGTGTGTGTGTGTGTGTGTGTGTGTGTGTGTGTGTGTGTGTGTGTGTGTGTGTGTGTGACCGAGTGAGAAAGACCAGTATGTTTGCACAGTCCATCAGTGAGTGGTACACATTTGTGGTGTGTGTGTGTGTGTGTGTGTGTGTGTGTGTGTGTGTTAGGGTTGTGCGATATATTATCGTCTGCGGTATATCGGGAAAAAAAATTCCCACGATAGGAATTTTGTCATATCGGCAAAAACGATAGACTAAGTCAGAAAATGTTTTGTTAGTGTCTAATGAAGCTTAGGAGAAACGGCCTATGCATATGCAACACGCTCACTCGCAGCCTCACCAAGCTCCGCCCATGCCTTCAGCTCAAGCTGTTTGAGTGCAGCTATGGAAGTAGCCTAACCTAAAGCCTATTCAAATTCAGACTGAAGATTTAAGACAACATGAGACAACAGCAGCTGTGAGAATCAAAGTTTTCATGTAGTTGCAAGAAGTTTCAAGCCGCTAAACATTTAACATGTCAAATCACAGTTTCAAGGTTTCCTGCCGCGATGTCAGGGCAGCATCAACAAGGGCAGGCAAACTTTGGTCAGTGGAGAGATGGAGCGAACTGAAGTAGAGTCGTTGCATAGACTGGTGTATGCGCACATATGTTGAACACGTTTTTTTTTCTCTTCACAAATAGCCTACGTTACTGTTTGAGTGCAGCTATGGAAGTAGCTGGCGTAGCTTAACCTAAAGCCTATTCAAATTCAGACCGAAGATTTAAGACAACATGAGACAAACGCAGCGGTGTGAATCAAAGTTTTTATGTAGTTGCAAGTAGTTTCAAGCCGCTAAACATTCAACATGTCAAATCACAGTTTCAAGGTTTCTTGCCGCGATGTCAGGGCAGCATCAACAAGGGCAGGCAAACTTTGATCAGTGGAGAGATGGAGCGAACTGAAGTTGCATAGACTGGTGTATGCGCACTGTCATGCATAGCCTATTGAACACGTTTTTTTCTCTTCACAAATACGTTACTCACAGAAGGCCTACAGCCTATGATACGCGGGAAGAATTGCTTATTCTTTCTCCGTTGCTGTTACGGACATGTTGATTATCCCAAATGGAAGCACAAAAAAGCTAGATGCAATCTGACTCAATGCTGACCTAGCGATCTAAAAGGGGTGGTTGGTTCTGGCACTTTGGAAATGATTTTCTATGTCAACTGTAGGCTCTCGTCGTCTGTGACAACATTGCTGTTAATATTCTATTATGTTGAAAACCGCCCTGTACAAAAAATCACATCGGTCTATCTGCTGCTTGCGTTGTAAATGCGTCTTATATGCATTGTCATGGACAATTTATGAAGTGAATTTGGGAGAGGCGTGGTCACTCACTCACACAGTGGCACAATTGACCTATGGCTAAGCCACGCCCCCTCCACTCACTCGGACAAACAATCGGACATTCGGTGACAGGCGCTATGTCAAGTGTACAGTCAGAGAGATTTCTCAGGAGGTAATTGATGGCTTTTGGAGACAGAAAGATAATATATCATCTCGAAGTCATCAAAAGGGCCTTAGCTATGCACTGGAGGATTATATTAATAATTTTGTCATTGAACAAGTCGATGAAAAGCTTAAGTTACATGCAACAATGTAAGGGTACCAGTGTAAAAATGATAAACCTCATCTCGTTGCCATCGCCATTTCGGACAAGATAGACGTTAATGTTAGTTTAACAAGAGCCCTTTGGACAACCAGTACAAAAACTAGAGTATAAGAGACCAATAAACTCCCAGCAAACAAAGTTACACGATGTACAACGCAGCTAGGAGATAAAGTTGGGCAGAGACGTTGGCTAGCGCTAGCTAACTCTCACTAACGTTAACGTTAGTTAACGTTGATGTTGATGTTTTGGTTAACGTTAGGGACGTTGAAATAACTTTCTGTTTCTTTCCAGCAAAGTGACAATATGTTGGCTCAAATACGATGTTGACTTGCCTTAGAACAGATGTAGACATCCTTGTTAATTTTGCTCACGTTCAGTTAATGTTGTGGTCTGTCTGCTGCATAACTTTATCCAAAGCAGACACTTATCTCGGTTTAGATGAGGCTTGGGAAAAGGCAAAAAACACACCCTGTCGCCCAGCCTCTCAGGATACCTAGTGTCTGAGTTGCTTGTACCCCTTGCATACCATTTGACCATTTAAAACTTAACACACCGTGAAAAAACATATGAAACCGAACAAAAACTGGCTAACTGCAATGTATTTCAATGGACGTGCAAGCAGAGAATGTCCGAGTGTATTGGGAGCTATGCGCACTGTGATTGGCTCATCGCGTTCGGGGGCGTGGTTTAGCCATAGGTCAATTGTCAGGTTTAGGATCATAATTTTATATTTCCTTCACAAACAACTCTGTCAGGTGAATATTTATAGGCAGCAATTACTTTACAATTGATTAGGCTACCTGTACAACATTTTCAAGAAGTGTCTTTCTAAACCTTGAAAACGCAACATTTAAAACCCAAGCATTTTCAAGGGTTTCAGGCACCTCTATGAACCCTGTGTTAAACTGTAGGCCTAATATACTTTTTATCGTCAGTTATCGTTATCGTGATAAAAAACAGAAAATATCGTGATATACTTTTAAGTCCATATCGCCCAACCCTAGTGTGTGTGTGTGTGTGTGTGTGTGTGTGTGTGTGTGTGACCGAGTGAGAAAGACCAGTATGTTTGCACAGTCCATCAGTGAGTGGTACACATTTGTGGTGTGTGTGTGTGTGTGTGTGTGTGTGTGTGTGTGTGTGTGTGTGTGTGTGTGTGTGTGTGACCGAGTGAGAAAGACCAGTATGTTTGGCACAGTCCATCAGTGAGTGGTACACATGCTTTGTGTGTGTGTGTGTGTGTGTGTGTGTGTGTGTGTGTGTGTGTGTGTGTGTGTGTGTGTGTGTATATGTATGTGTGTGTGTGTGTGTGTGTGTGTGTGTTTAAGTGTGTGGTTCTCTCACATTGGCAGTAGCCATCATATTTTCTGGGTCCACCAGCGTCCTGAGTAACCCCATTAGCTGCACAGCGCCCCCTAGCTCTGGGTCTGTGTCACAGATCATGTGCTCAATGATCAGGTTAATCAGCAAGATGTCCTACAGAGAGAGAGGGAGAGAGAGAGAGAGAGAGAGAGAGAGAGAGAGAGAGAGAGAGAGAGAGAGAGAGAGAGAGAGAGAGAGAGAAAGAAAGAGAGAGGGGGGGAGAGAGAGAGAGAGAGAGAGAGAGAGAGAGAGAGAGAGAGAGAGAGAGAGAGAGAGAGAGAGAGAGAGAGAGAGAGAGAGAGAGACGTTGTAAGGGGAGTCCCATGCAGACCTACTTCACAGTTGTTGTTTTTTTTATTCTATACAATTACCAATAAACAAATTGGAACAGTGTATTTTGGGTGATTGGCAAAAATGCTGGTTTGCATAAACTATACTGGAAAAAAAAAGAATGCATACTCTGTGTGTGTTTGTTTGTTTTTTTTTTAACGTGTGTTCACTTGTGTCACTCACGTCATCGTTCTGTTGGCACTCCTGCATCACAAACTCTCGTACCATCGAGGGGTTATACTCCACAAGGTACGAGAAGATATCTGTCGCTGCTCCTCGAACTTGTGCGTCATCCATACCCTAAATCACACACACACACACACACACAAACACACACACAGTGAGTAGAACAACTAGACAGCCACGAGAGGAAGTTCTTAAAGGAGAGAAAGAGCCGTTTGTGTGTTGGTGAATCTTTGACAGTATATTTGTCATACGCTTGATCTACATGTATTGATCTAGATTTTTTCCAAGGCTTTCTAAATTTTCTAAACTGGCTTAACAGATCCGTTTGAATCGTCATGTTCATTGCTCAGATTAGTCGTCGCAAGACCCACAGAAAGAGCTTCATCCAGGGTTCCCACTCCAGATCAGACTTAAAATTCCCTGATTTTTCCATGACTTTCCCTGACCAAAAAATATGAAATTCCATGACCTCCCCTGTCTAATTCCTAACACTTAAATACCATGAATCAGCCAATCAGAGTGTAAATTCATTCCAGTTAAATTGAAAAATCTTGATAAACATGATAGAAGGATGTGTGGTGGTGATACACCTAATAACAAACTTCCCTGATAATCCCTGACTTTCCAAGCAAAATAGTCAAATTCCCTGACTTTCCCTGTCTGGAACAGCTTTTATTGAAATTCCCTGATATTCCAGAAATACCCTGACCCGTGGGAACACTGTTCCTATGTCTGGGGTCTTGGAGTTATCCTATTGCATGCAATGGCAGTTTGAAAGATCCCACCGCAGTCAGTCCTTTGTTGCCAGACAAGACATTGACAAGACATTGTCCGGCTATCGTCCGGCTATCGTCAATGTCAATTTGTCAATGGATTTATAAAGCACTCTATAGTTGACCAAAGAAAAAAAGGAAAGAAAAAGAAAAATCCAAAGAAACATATTTTTTTTTCCTTTAACCGAAAGAAAGACTCACTAGTATGACCTCCAGTGCAGGGAGGATGCCCATGTTTGAGAGAGAGCGAGGGAGCGACACACACACACACACACACACACACACTCACCAGTATGACCTCCAGTGCAGGGAGGATGCCCATGTTTGAGAGAGTCTTGAAGAAGGCGTCTCGGTTCTGAGGCTGCAGCGTCTGAGAGAACGCGCAGAACTCCTTCAAGAAGTTCACCTGAACACACAGACATGTGCACCAAAATAAGCGTCGTCAAAGTTACTGATGTCAAATACACAAACAAACGTAAACAATAGTTTATCATTAGTTTATCGGTGAAGGATATAATTACAAACATACTCGTGTTGACAAAAGAAATCTCCCCACCTGTGCATATACTACACCTTCATTCCCTACTGTATGAATAACCTCTCCACCTCTCCATCCATCTCTCTCTTCATCTATCCATCAATCTATCTATCCATCCATCTCTCCATCAGGAGGTAGTCTAGAGGGCAAACTACACCTTCATTCCCTACTGTATGAATAACCTCTCCACCTCTCCATCCATCACTCTTTCCATCTATCAATCAATCAATCTATCTATCTATCTCTCTATCTCTCCATCAGGAGTTAGTCTAGAGGCAAACTACACCTTCATTCCCTACTGTATGAATAACCTCTCCACCTCTCCATCCATCTCTTTCCATCTATCAATCTATCTATCTATCCATCTCTCTATCTCTCCATCAGGAGTTAGTCTAGAGGGCAAACTACACCTTCATTCCCTACTGTATGAATAACCTCTCCACCTCTCCATCCATCTCTCTATTCCATCTATCAACCTCTCCACCTCTCCATCCATCTCTCTATCTCTCCATCAGGAGTTAGTCTAGAGGGCAAACTGGAATGGAAGTTTCAAGACAATCAGTGGACCATCGCAGAAGAAAGGAAAAAAAAAGAAAAACACGTCAAAAAGGGGCAGGGCAGAATAAGGTGAATAAATAAACTCTCCACCTCCGAATCTCTCTCTCTATCTATCTATCTATCTATCCCTCTCTCCATCAAGAGTTAGTCTAGAGGGCAAACTGGCTTTGACAAACTGCTCTATCATGTGCCGCACCCCTCTGACATCACAAACAAGCTGTCTCTACTGTGTGCTGCTGCGTTTGGCCTTTCATGTTGGGTACGAACGAGGGATGACATCATCGCCTTACCAGCTCGTGACGCTTGTCGTCGTCTGTGGCCTCGTCCGTCAACTGGGCGAAGAGCTCCGTCAGGAACTTCTCATCGTCCTGAAGAAAGGGATTGATGGAGAGATTGATGAAGAGAGAGAGAGAGAGCGCAGGAGTGAGAGGGTGGAGAGAGAGAGAGGGAGAGAGAGAGAGAGAGAGAGAGAGAGAGAGAGAGAGAGAGAGAGAGAGAGAGAGGGAGAGGAGAGAGAGAGAGAGAGAGAGAGAGAGAGAGAGAGAGAGAGAGCGAGAGAGAGAGAGAGAGAGAGAGAGAGAGAGAGAGAGAGAGAGAGAGAGAGAGAGAGAGAGAGAGAGAGAGAGAGTGGGAGAGAGAAGGATCATTAATATAATAAAATCCTTCTCAGGAGTTCAAAGGGAGAGAAATAATAATACATTTGAGTTCAGAAAACAATTGATTGTGTTAAATTGTTATTAAAAAAACAA
>JAODXP020009570.1:7500-10000 GCA_027497455.2 Sardinella longiceps | reverse complement strand
AAATAAACATACTGCCTATAATTGCTGATATAGAACAGTACTTTGCCAATTGTTTGTCCTTTGATTTATGTAGCCCCCCAATACGGAGTCCACAAACCACCAACCTGTGCACATGACCTAAACTGCCAAACACTAGGACAATAAGTTGGCATTTATATCCTAAATTCTCAATTGCATTGACTAATGGCTGATATTTTAAGGTTTTTGTACAGTATGAGTCTTCCATGTATAAATCAAAGGCACATGATATTTCAAACATTCTCACTTTTTTCTGATTCTGACAAACAGTCACAATATCAGGAGTATTTGCAATTCCAGAGAAAATGTCAATAGATGAATTAAACCATTTAGGTTGGACAGTAGTATGTTTAAAAATCTGTTCATTCTTAATGCAAGGAATCTGATCAGCTATGATGTCCACAAGTCTATCATGTCTAGCAGTATACAGCCCTTTAAGAGAGCTGCAGCTATTCATAATGTGAGCTACTGACTCCAGATGATGAGGGGGGTCATGCAGCATGCACATGGGTGAATGAATGGAGGGGTACCACAGTGACAAGTTATATTTAGTGGGGAGGACCTGGAGACGGGCTTTTACACAAAGATCAGGATATCCTCACTGATGTTTGTGTTATTGTAGATGGTGTGTGACACTGAGTGGTCAGCCCAAGGCAGCCTTGCCAACTTTCCTTGTAGACTTAAATTAGTCCAATAGTCCATGTTTCGTGCTCTCTGGGTGTCAAGGAGAGTTTGCCGTGATGTTTTCGGCTGGAGCAGGTGGGTAGTGTTGTTGTTTTGTAGCGTCGCTTCTACTGTGATTGATGGATCCTCAACCACAGCATCAGAGACCACACAAGGATGGGAGTGTAATGTCCATCTTGGGTTGGTGCCTGTTCTGACACACAAGTCATTCAGGTCTGGCCAGTCTGATGATACGCCAAACCCTTGTGCCCGTACGTCCAGTTTTCCATTGGTTTTTCTCTTAAAACCAAGGAAGTTGTCTTCCCCAGTGCCTGCCTGTGGCACCTTTCGCTTAGTAAAGTCCAGCAGTAATGATGCTCTGGCCATTTTTCTAACGCAGATGTCATCACTATTCAGCATGTTGATAAGGTGAGCTTGTCTGGAGGCACACACACACACACACACACACACACACACACACACGATGCATGAGTCTGATTTAATTTGATCAGATTCCACTGTGTGAAAGTAGACCAGTTTGGTGGGTTCTGTTTGGTTCCTGAGCTGAGGTGGCAAAACATCCAAGCCAAGTGTGTGTGTGTGTGTGTGTGTGTGTGTGTGTGTTAGCTGTGAGTGTGTCGGAGGCATCTGGTTGCAATTTAGGGCCTCTCTCCTTCTACTCATTTTTTTTTTACTAATCTTCTTTCTTTTCTTTCTTTTCTTTCTTTTCTCCCTTCTTTTTTTCATTCCCTTCTGCTAATTTCTCTCTTCCTCTCTCTCTTTCCCCCTCTACAGTACATCAACTATATGTGTGTGTGTGTGTGTGTGTGTGTGTGTGTGTGTGTGTGTGTGTGTGCGCGTGTGTGTGTGTGTGTGTGTGTGTGCGTGTTATAAAGTCTCCAGGTATTTCTCCATGCAGCTTAAACTTTACCATAGACTAATTGGTCTAAATGGATTGTGTGTGTGTGTGTGTGTGTGTGGAAGTGGGTCTTCCTGTAGGCATGAGTCTGCATGCATGGGAGACTGGCAGCAGAAAACCACAATGCTGATGAGAAACAGCCCAGCACACACACACACACACACACACACACACATTTCACAGAGAGAGAGAGAGAGAGAGAGAAAAGAGAACACTGGGAAAGTTCTTGTTCTCTGCAGCAGCAACAGATGGGTGTGTGTGTGTGTGTGTGTGTGTGTGTGTGTGTGTGTGTGTGTGTGTGTGTGTGTGTGTGTGTGTGTGTGTGTTTCCTTGGCAATCTGACGTAGGAAGAGCTGAAAAAGACCATTTGTTGAGCAGTTAATTTTGAGGTACACACATTTTGAGTCTCTGGAACATGGTTATGTAGAGAGAGAGTCTCTTAGGTGGGTGTGTGTGGTGTGTGTGTGCCCCACAGGCACAGAGAGAGGGAGTCTCTTAGCTGTGTGTGTGTGTGTGCTGTTTACATGAGTATTCACAGAGCAGGGAAGAGTGAACATCAAACAGTAGGATTGAAACACCAGAGGGTCAAACACCGTATGATATAATAATGAATATATAATAATATAATAGATCCGTATGATATAATAATGAATATATAATAGATCCGTATGATATAATAATGAATATATAATAATATAATAGATCCGTATGATATAATAATGAATATATAATAATATAATAGATCCGTATGATATAATGATGAATATATTAATGAATATATAATAGATCCGTATGATATAATAATGAATATATAATAATATAATAGATCCGTATGATATAATAATGAATATATAATAGATCCGTATGATATAATAATGAATATATAATAATATAATAGAT
>JAODXP020009570.1:0-2500 GCA_027497455.2 Sardinella longiceps | reverse complement strand
TCTAATATGGTGTATTTCCTCCACAGGTTGAGTTTAAAGGGCATGTCCATTTCTCGGCCCAGCGGAGCGATTGGAAAGTGCCGTATGATTCGCCACGATAGGGACAAAAAGAATGAGCCCAACCCTCGAAGGTACACACACACACACATACATATACACACACACACACACACACAAAACACATAATGCACACACATTGCCAGAGTCCAGGGCCACAGTGATATTGAGGCAGTGTCTGTGTCAGTCAATCACACAAGCTATTACGTTAGCCAGTCAATAGCATGTCACTTAGCGCTAGTTAACCAGGCAGTCAATAGCATGTCACTTAGCACTAGTTAACCAGTGGTTAGAATGTCACTTAGCACTAGTTAACCAGTGGTTAGAATGTCACTTAGCGCTAGTTAACCAGGCAGTGGTTAGAATGTCACTTAGCACTAGTTAACCAGCCAGTCAATAGAATGTCACTTAGCGCTAGTTAACCAGCCAGTCAATAGCATGTCACTTAGCACTAGTTAACCAGTGGTTAGAATGTCACTTAGCACTAGTTAACCAGTGGTTAGAATGTCACTTAGCGCTAGTTAACCAGGCAGTGGTTAGAATGTCACTTAGCGCTAGTTAACCAGTGGTTAGAATGTCACTTAGCGCTAGTTAACCAGGCAGTGGTTAGAATGTCACTTAGCGCTAGTTAACCAGTGGTTAGAATGTCACTTAGCGCTAGTTAACCTCGGGTTAGAATGTCACATAGCGCTAGTTAACCAGACAGGGGTTAGAATGTCACTTGGCGCTAGTTAACCAGTGGTTAGAATGTCACTTGGCGCTAGTTAACCAGACAGGGGTTAGAATGTCACTTGGCGCTAGTTAACCAGACAGGGGTTAGAATGTCACTTGGCGCTAGTTAACCAGTGGTTAGAATGTCACTTAGCGCTAGTTAACCAGTGGTTAGAATGTCACTTAGCGCTAGTTAACCAGTGGTTAGAATGTCACTTGGCGCTAGTTAACCAGACAGGGGTTAGAATGTCACTTAGCGCTAGTTAACCAGTGGTTAGAATGTCACGTGATGCTAGCCATTGATTAGAATGTTGGTCAGTGCTGGTTATCCAGTGGTTCTAATGGCAGTATTGAGTGCTATCTTATATTACTAGTTAATCAGTGCTTCTAATGGCAGCATTGAGTGCTATCTTATATTACTAGTTAATCAGTGGTTAAAATGTCTGGTAAACTATATTAGTCTGTAGTTGATGTTAGACAATGCTAGTAAGCTCAGCGATTAAAATGTCTTGGAACACAGGCACACACACACGCACACACACACACACACAGGGGCGCTGCTAGAAATTTTGGGCCCTATGACAAAATAATTTTTTGGGCCCCTCAAATATGGATTTTAATATTAAAATTTTCTCTGGGCCCCCCTGTCTGTGCTGGGCCCTTAGAATCATCCTAACTTTTCCCCCCCTAGCGGCGCCCCTGCACACACACACACACACACACACACACACACACAAACAAACGAGAGAGAGAGAGAGAGAGAGAGAGAGAGAGAGAGAGAGAGAGAGAGGGAGAAATCACAATTAAAATGTTTATATAAAATGATGACTTCATACACATTTCTAAAGAAGGCACCCACACACACACACCTTCGTCTACCTCCCTCTGTCAATATTTGTTGGTTACATATCTAAGATAAGGCTTAATTTTACTCGGAATTGGCTATGTAAACACACACACACACACACACACACACACACACACGGTAGTAGTTCAAAGCCTTGGACATGTAGTACACAGTAGGTGAAAAAAATCAACTTGCTTGCATTATGTTTCCACAATGAATCTCATGGTTTTGTGTGTGTGTGTGTGTGGTCAGGTTTGACCTCATCGCTCACACTCGGGAGACTATAAACAAGGACGGCATCAACAGTCTCTCCTACAGCGTGGTCAAGGTGGAGAAGGACTTACTCTACACCAAAATCACAGTGGACGTGGGGAAACCGTCCAAATAAAAACACACACACACACACACACACACACACACACACACACACACACGCACACACACACAGACACACACGTGGTCAAGGTGGAGAAGGACTTACTCTACACCAAAATCACAGTGGACGTGGGGAAACCGTCCAAATAAAACTCTCTCTCACACACACACACACAGACACACGTGGTCAAGGTGGAGAAGGACTTTCTTACTCTACACCAGAATCACAGTGGACGTGGGGAAACCGTCCAAATAACACACACACACACACACACACACTCTGAGGATTGAGTGTGTTAAGCCAAGGTGCCTTGGCCATGGGAGACACTGGAGGAGTCAGCTGAAGACTGTGTGTGTGTGTGTGTGTGTGTGTGTGTGTGTGTGTGTGTGTGTGTGTGTGTGTGTGTGTGTGTGTGTGTTCTGGCCTGGTGGACACACACACACACACACATGGAGGTGCTGTAGAGAACGGACAACAGAGGCTCTTAACCTTAGTAATACGTAACTGAA
>JAODXP020009569.1:0-14635 GCA_027497455.2 Sardinella longiceps | reverse complement strand
GCAGATTTGGGTAGAACTTTTTAAAAGTATTGCGGGTGCGGGTGGGTCGGGTCTAAATGTGAAAACGCACTTACCAACTTTCATATGTATTGAGTAGATTTTGATAAAGTAGGCTAATCTATGACATTTTGCATAGTGGAATCTGTAAATCTGTAAATGTAAATCAAATGTAACATACAAGGCTGTTGACGTGACTGCCATTTCAAATGCAGGGATCACTCATTGCGCACAACTTCCATTCAGCATTAGCTGAGCATATAATTATAAAATATTTTCAGAAATATTAAAACCTAACCTAAGAGTCCAGCTCACATTTTACTCACTATTATCCTATATCTAAAGGGAGTTTTAAATTATAACATGTATTTTTACAAAGGTGTCCATCATCATCACGATTTCCCTCTCCTTGCAATGCTGGCAAGAGCAGTGCAATGCATTCCTGCAACCAGCACATCAAGCGAATGCGCGTTCAGTTCAGCAGGTCTCTGGCATGGACGGCACATAGGAGATGATGGATCCCATCATGGTTTTTTTGGTTATTATTAGGCTATTTATTACGGACGCGAGCGCCGAAAAACAAAATCGCGGGTGACACAGATTTGCTTCATTGTCTTTCGGAGGCTTTAGTATGGGTATATCTGCGCCTATAATGGAGGTATTTGGTATCAAATTTAAGTAGTTAACCAGAGGCATGCATTGGTCCCACTTGTAATGTACTTGCTTGAGAATAAAGGGGTTCAATTTCAGTGTAAAATCGACCCCATTTTGTTAAGGGGAAATATCTTTATCTGGTGTTATAAACTTGCTGGAATTCCATACAATGCTCTGCTCAGCAGGCAGTTAAAGAGACAATAAACGAAGTTGATAGAAGTTCATTTAAATTTGATGGAGCTCTCAAAGATCTGATGTTAAGTTCGTTACATTTGTTAGATCTGATGTTACACGTTTACAAAACCAGTGTGTTTCTGCATAAGCGCTTGTTTGTGTCTGTACGCAAAAAGAGGTGTCTTCCGTGCAATTTTGCACAATCCTCCAATAAAGAACGACATTTAAAAATATGTTGTTTGATAGGCCTAATTAATCTCTCATAAAAATGTATCACAATCTTTCCTGTGAATATAGCGCAAAATCTGGTCATCTGGCCTATGTGTTATAGTGTATTAAACGAGTTCTCTTTAGTTTCCATTTAGATTCAGTGGCAATAGGCTCACTTAATTTTTCCGCGGATCGGGTCGGATAATGGGTCATTATCACAGCATATTTTCGCGGGTCGGGCGGGGCGGTTCGGATTTCCTAATGGGTCGGGTTGGGGCGGGTGCAAAAAAAACCCTGACCCGCGCATCACTACCACAGTGATATTCTCTGTAAAGTCTAAAACTGTGAACACTGTTTTGGCTTTTTATATTTTGTACATTAAGACTACCAACTCTAACAATCAAGCCTGTCATTTAAAAGTCTTGTCCACACAACAATGGTGAAATACATTCCCTCTCTTTTCTGTGGCAAGGTTTGTGTGCAGTTTAGCCTCATGTCCAGTGTTTTGGTAACCTCACTCACTTCTGATGCAGCGCCCCCTGGGCACAGGTATCTGATGATATTGCATCCATTGAAAGGGATTTAATAACTGATATTGAACTGACGGACCAACCAGGAGACTGTACGAACTGCCGGGGGGATTTTGACGTAGCTCATCTCTTGCAAACTTACAAAACACTACTAACTACGAAAGAGACATCTATATTACTCGAGTTATATCGATTATCGTGGCAATCATGCCGCAGATACTGGCGTTTATGTTTGTTTGGAACAGATGAAAAACTAGAAATCGCATTCAAATGAGGTTGTGAGTGTCACTATAACCTATTGGCTTTCAAACTGGGGTCAGCAGCATGTAGCCAGGGGGTCCGGGGAAAAGTCTGATACAAAATGGGGAAAGAAATACTAACAAAACACTTTCCATGGGCATTTTTAAAACCACAGGCATACAGAAAACTGTTCTTGTACTGTCAACTCTTTCCAAATGTAGTAACAGGCTGGTTAAAAAATTGTGGTATAGGCTAAGCCAGGGCAATTATTTTGGCCAAAGGGCCACGGGCCGGGTTTTACCAGTGAACCGGTTGATGCCGGTAAATTGGCAGGTCTCAAACCAGTAGCCCGACTTGTTAACGTGCAGGTTTAAAAGGGTAGAATTTGTGTTTCATGAATACAACAAATTTGATAAATCAGTCCCATAACGTACAGTAAGTTACCTTGGCTAAATGGGAAATAATTTTATTTTGGGAAGGCCCCACAGGCCGGATTAAATAGCTCAACGGGCCGCATGTGGCCAAAACAGGTATGGGCTAAGCCAAACAGGGGAGCCGCTAGGGGGGGAAATGTTAGGATGATTCTTAGGGCCTGGCACTGACAGGGGGGCCCAGAGAAAATTTTAATATTAAATTCAATGTGTGGGGGGCACAAAATTATACATTCTCAAAGGGCCCAAAAATTCTAGTGACGCCCCTGAAGCCAAATGTTTTGAGAAACATGAAAAGTATCTGAAAGAACAAATGGCAATTTTTACGATTCAAAGGAGTCCTTGAAAAAAAATCTGTTCCATGAGGAGGATCAGGTTTGAGAACCCCTCCTGGCTGTCTTTGAAGCAACCTGTCGTAGAAAAACGTAGCTACTGTAATTAGAACTGCATCCTTTTGTTTATTTAATTGTTTAGGTACCAAGATATCAACCGATTCTATGGAATGTTGGACGTTGAAAGCAGCATGAAGGATACATCTACGCTTCCCACAAATTGGGTACACTACAAAGGTATCTTTGAAAGCAGTTTTTGTGCATTCATTTGATTTGGACATGCCTTGATGGACATACAGTAGAGGGAGGACATAAAGAGACTGGGCGAGGTGCTTTGTCAATTTCATTTTGGTTTGCATCAGTAATACTCCCGTCACTGTGATTGGCTCATTCATCCAGTTCCTTCATTCATTTTGGCACACAGTGACTCCCCCTTCCACTGTTAAGTGCTACAGAAATCTAAGGTAAGTGGTCGTGGTAGGAGTTTGTTCTTTTCATGCAGTGCATTACCATCTAACTGAACTATTCTATTGTTCATTGCCACTTTTAATTGTGAGAAGTTAGTGCAGCAAGTTTCTCTGGAAGGAAACAACCAACCTACCTGGGGATTAGGGCTTTGGCCTCTTCAGCTGGCTCTGGGCACAAATTAGCAAGGCACGCAAGCTCAAATTTGTGGAGCTTCTTTTGCAGTAGCAAGCTGTGTTAAAATGATAAACACATACATATTAGCCCAATTGTTAAATGATGAAAGTGTTGATGAATGACAAATCAATTTATTTGCAAAACTCAGAGCTGGCCTACAAGGCCATGTAAAAAAAAAAAAAAGCATCTTCAGAAGATCAACATGACATCAGACAAAAAGATTAAGATGGCAACACATTCAGTGGACAAACGGAGATTGATGAAGGGGTCGGACAGACAAATTTGTAGTGTTTAAATCACATTACATCACAGGCTGCTTTTTGCTGCCGCCCCAACGGCCTGCTTGCTGTAACTACATCTGTCAAGGATGAAGGTGGCGGAGCCATGGTCTGGGGGCACTCTAACAGTGCTTAAGTAGATTTATAGCGGTTACTCCATTTTAGCAACACATAGCTTCCTATGAAAGCATTAGATTTCTTCCTTAAAAAACAGAGGTAATAACAGTAAACAGTTACGGGTGCACTGGTATTACATGGGGTACCTTTTAGGTCGTACTCACACTAGGTACAGTTCACCCGTACCGTACCCGAGTACGATTGCCCCCTTTCCCAGGTTTGCACTCACACTGTTCCGTACTCAAGCACGATTCAGGCAAGTGTTCCAGAATCTTTGGTTAGGATCGTCTTTTGTTACCATAACAACATCTGCTAATCCAGCGAGTTAACAAAGTTAGCTAACAAGCTAGTTCTAAAATCGAGTGAAATAAACATTAGATACTTGTCATAAAATATTTAAACCACTCAAGTTTTACTCTAAAGTGCAGACTGATCATGCCATTTGAATGCCATGCCATATAGTTAATCATGGTCATAGACGAAGTGAGTTTTTTGATCCTCCCATTTCTATTCAGTCCTGGTTGATATTATGGCAAACGACAGGTCTCCCTACATGGTTTATGCATTGCACGTTCGCCAGTGCTTTGAAAACACGCCAATTAGCAACATAATTTTGCTTAAATAACTTGAAATATTTATTATTTGGAGTCTCGTCACTGACGTCATGTTGAGATCCGTGCTGGAGTACGGTTTGCACTCACATTGCATGCGTACCGTGCCCGAGTCCAGCTGAAGCGTACCCGAGTCCACCTCTTCCAAGCTGCACTAGCGTACCGTACCCCGGTACGGTACGATGCGATCACACTGGCCAAACAAACCTTCAGGGGTAAAGCGTACTCGGGTACGGTACGAATTGCCTAGTGTGAGTACGCCCTTAGTTCCATCACTTACCTTCGAACGCTAGCTATGGTTTCCCTGTTTTTGTATCGGCTGAATCGTGCGGTATAATTGAGGGTCTTCATGAAGACTTCAGAAAGTTCTTGCCTCGTCCTCTGCACTTTCATTCTGCTGCTTTCGATGTTCCAACAGCATGTGAACCTCTGAGTTTAGTAGTGTCTCCGCATTCTCAAATTCTATGGAGAAATGTACATTAATGTATTTAGCAGGCGCTTTTATCACTAAAAAAGGAGATAATTCTAATGAAAGTTCTACAGGTAGAAACAAACTATGTTGGACAATTCAGCAAAAGCATACATGGTACTATTCATACCAGCAAACCAGCAAGAACAACATAAACTGATTACAACTGATAGTTAAGCTGACTGAACCACCCAATGACTGTAACATTACCGTTATATGGAACCAGCAACTGAACATGTTTTGTCAAGTTACTCCTAGTACCATAGTGTCTAATGTTAACGTTAGCAAAGTTCTGGTCAAGCTGGATAGCCTAACGTTACTATTGGATGTCCAGCCACACACCTGCATGCTATAAACAGTAACGTTAAGCCCAGCCTATCAAACTGGAGACTGTTTTGAGTAACTTTAAATTAGACAGGTTAAGGTAGAATAAGCTGGAAATGTCTTGTCAACCCGAATGACAAACAGTCACCCTGGTCAAAGCATCAAACCTCACGAGAAGACTTGACCTAGCCTAATTTACGATGGTAAAAATCTCATATCAAGCCAGCTTTAAATACTATGAAACCACTCCAATATATTTTACAAAATCATAGCATGCTGGTCAAGCTGAATTGGTTTGTACTTATATAATCATTATGTAACGTAGCGTTAATCCTAAAATGCCTAAAATTGATACATCTTTCAGGCTGTCCACCAATGACTGATTTAACATTAGCTTAGCATTATGAGCATTACCTTTAGGGAAGATGAGTTGAGAAGCATCCTCTTCGACGTCACCAACTGGTCCTTGGTTGGCGCCGGCCGACATAGTATTGCCTGCTAATATTCAGAGTTAATGTGCAACCACAAGAACATATGAAGCTTGATTTCAAAAGAGAGAATATACAGACTCTAAATTTCACTCAAACCGACGAAGCCTTCACCACACACTTCCAGAAAATGTTAGAGCAAGAAGACAATGCGTACTTCGGTTTGAAAACATGGCCACAGTGCGTTTTAGCGCCCTCACTGTACTGGAGGAATTACTACTGTGTAGCCTCATCGTTGGTCTCATGTAGCCTACTTGGGGCCCGTTCCTCAAAAGCATGGATTCTCGAGAAAAATGCATTTGCGGATTTGCACATTACATGACATGCAATTTGTGATCAGGGACCAATTCTTCAAAAGTGCTCTGGATTACACATAGCAAACCACTGGATTTCTAAGTTTGGATCACTTGGTCCACAAACCGAGGCCGAGGCTACTCCTGCATACAAATAACCATCAGAATTTTATTCAAGAAAGAGGAAAGCTATCAAAATATGCTTATATTTACAATGCACGTGTAACACATGTCTATCGTGTTGTAGCAACAAAATACAATAACGATTCTATTTTCCGAAATCTTCTCTTAGCGTCAGATTAATAGCCAAAAGTCATTATGATTCTACATTATGGTTGCTGGAATATAATAAAAAGTGATTGCGTTGGCCGGGAATCGAACCCGGGTCAACTGCTTGGAAGGCAGCTATGCTAACCACTATACCACCAACGCGTAGTATACTTCGCCGGAGACCCCGGAGAAGAATGACTACTTCCGTACTATTTCTTTTTTTTTTCAAAATCCTGTCTAGGTTCTAGCGAGCCGATAAATGTATGCCCCCTGGTGACCATTTCCATAATCAGATATATGAATGAAACGCTTTAGCCTAGGTTACTTGATGCCCAAGTATCAGACTGAAGGCTGATCTCCACCTAGGGTTAGAGAATCGTCCTTCTTTTCACAAGTACAAAATAACAAGACATAATTCACATGTCCGACATTAGTTCCCCCGTCTACCGTTCACTATATCTTCCATTTCTTCTCAACTTTATGCACTCTCTATATACGGCTCTGCACTAAGCGGTCTGTCTACGCCCCCTGCTGGCACAGATTAATTGTTTTGTTGGCATTAGTCTTCAGATTTGATGGCATTTTGACATGAAGAGTTCTAATTCAAAACCCACTCAACTTTATCATCAGTCCAATTCCAATTTGATTGTTGGTCCTATGATTGCTTTGACTTGATACTTTTCAAACTGTTTGATAGTGCTTGGAAATATATATATATTAACAGGAACTTAATTTTTGCCGTTTTGAATCTGAACTCTTCACATGCATCACGTTTGTGGCAAACTGTGGACCAGGTGACCTAAGAAGTATAGGCACATGGCATATGTAACATAATACTTGAATTAAGTTCTGACACCTTTGGCAGGTGGTACGACCAAAACAAAATAAGGCCAAAATATAGCCTAGTCTATGATTTCATGTGAGGAGCAATTGCCATCACATTCTTGTCCACTTTCTTGTCCACCTTAGGTGGACGTTACATGGACAGGCCACATTTCTGTACACATAACAATGCAAGTTGGCCAGAGCATAAAGTAACCAATCTATATCAACAAAGGGATATTCACCAGTAGATGGCACTAAAGCCTCACAAAACTCCCATGTTCCTATGTCCCAGCTGGGAAAGTTATGACAAGCAAGGCTAACTCTACTGCAAACATTAAGCCCTTTGTCCATGACTAGGCTGTGTGCTGTATCATATGCCTGGACTGGGAAACACATAGGCTAAAGATGTATAGGATCTGTCAGTTTTCCACTGACCTCCCAATGCTGTGTGACTAACATGACATTTCAAATCAAATCCAAGCCATCATCAAGAGGGGGTCAGCTCTATGTTCCCACAACTCTATGTTCCCACAGCCCTATGTTCCCACATTTGTTAGGAATTTTTGTTTTTCACATACTTTTTTGAAATTAGGCCCTATGTTCCCACAACCCTATGTTCCCACATTTCTTAGGAAATTTGGGAAATTAGACCCTATTTTCCCACAGCAATATGTTCCGATAAGGGCATGTTCACACCAACACAGGTAATATTTATCCAGTTAGCCCTTCCGTTCACATTAGAATGGGTTGATTTCAAAAATGATCGCTGAGGTGGATGAATATACAATCATTGTGGAATTTGGATGCAAAACGTTCTGAAAACGGGAGTGGATGAAGATCGTTTTCACTGCGAATAAAAAATCTAGGCAGCACAGCATAAAAGAACCTTACCCTTACTCTAAACCTAACCCCACTACCTGGAAGGGACCATTGAGGGCAAATAATACCAAAGATCGAATCTTGCTTGAACTTACATAGGGGTTCTACCAGGCAGGGTTAGAAATGTGGGACTACAGTACCTGACTTTGAAGAAAAGAAAGAAAAAAAAACTCTTAGAAATGTGAGAATATAGGGCTGTGGGAACATAGACACGCTCCCATCAAGAGCATACCTGGGCAAACACATGCGGACCGTTGAGCAATTTAATCCAACCCGCGGAGTCTTCTCAAAATAGAATAGTTTGTCATTTAGCCAAGGTGCATGGATAATATAGGGACTTCCTTTTCATTGTTCCAACAAGATTATTGAAACATGTTCTTCAGAGTGTGCAAAGGAGATTAATCCATGTGGTGACCATATCTCCAAAATGCTTGTAATTGGTAGAGATCTAGCACCCAAAAATAAATAAATAAATACAGAAATAAATAAAAACAAAAACAAATCACAACAGTTACGATAGAAAAACAATAAATACTGTACATACAAATAGGCTACAGTACAGTACAGTAACAGTATTCTGCCATTTTGATCTGATGGAAAACTGGTAGGCCTACAATGGCCCAAAAATAGTGTCCAAAACTACTTGAACAAAGGACGATATAAAAGGTTCCTAATTGCTTCATGCTTTCAGTGTGTATATGTTTTTTTAACTGTTAATCGTGTGAAGAGTTGGTGGAATAAATGCCTCCTGTTCCATGTTCCGTTGAGGAGGCAAGTTGAAATTCTTTAGTTTCCCGAAACTGCCAGAACAATCTATTATTAATTGTACAATTTTTTTTCTTTTTTTTGTACAGCTATCATCCGTGTAATAAATTCAGTCAGTGATTAGGAACCAGTGATGATCATTTTTGAAGAATTATGTTGGCTGGCAAAGAAGGGCTGTAGATTCAGATTTCCCTACCTGTACAAAACTTTGACTTGAGGGATTTGATGATGTATATTCTCTTGTATATGGTATTAAAACCAGCATTACTACAAATAAGATCATAAGGCCTCCAGGTATGGCAAGTATGAGATAACTCCTTTTAGGCTCTGAAAAGGCTAACAGAAATAATGTATCATTAGATCCAACAAGTAATAGACAAAAAATGCACTTCTGTAGCCTAGAAATGTAGACCTTAGTGGTGGCAAATAAATCTGCTCAGTCTGTACGTCTAGTAGTAAGCCATAGGATATTTGATTGGTCAGACACTGTTGGTATTCTCTCATTACAACACTCTACGTATGTGTTTAGAGCATACCTGGGCAAACTAAGGCCCGGGGGCCACATGCGGCCCGTTGAACTATTTAATCCGGCCCGCGGAGCCTTCCCAAAATAAAATAATTTCTCATTTAGCAAAGGGGACTTAGATTATAGGACTGGTTTATCAAACTTGTCGTATTCATAAAATACAAATCCCACCCTTTTAAACCTGCATGTTAACATGTCCTCTGAAGCAGTGTTTCTCAAACTGTGGGGCGGGCCCCACTAGTGGGGCGCAGACACATGACAGGTGGGGCGCGAGACATCTCTTTGAGATTGACCGTTGTTTCACCATGCTCCCCGAATTCACAGCTATTTGTCAGATATGCGCAGATGACAGTAAATTTAGCTTTCCAATAGAGTTATTTGCTAGTTGCTGTGATGATTGGTCCGGAAGAAATGTGGCTTTGAATAAGTAACATGAAAATCCTAACATTGACCAAAATTGTGCGCAAATTGAGCCTTACAGGTGGGGCGTGAAAATTCTCTGCTTTCCAAAGTGGGGAATGACAGAAAAAGTTTGAGAACCACTGCTCTGAAGTGTGGGGCTACTGGTTTGAGACTTGCCAATTTACCGGCCCGTTAGTCAAAATCTAAAACCCAATGTAGCCCTTTGGCCAAAATAATTGCCCACCCCTGGTTTAGAGCGTCGTAGGGCGGGCTTCGCTGAAAACAACGGCCATTTGAATTGGTGTTTGCATGTTGTTCGTTGCTCTGATTGGTCATCTAGTGCTGTTCTATTGCATGCAGAGGCAGTTTGTAAGTTTACTGCCTAGTTCAGTCTATCGATGCCACACTATACATTTTAATGTTATAGGATGGTTTGGCTGTCTACTTCTAGCCTACTGAAAACTACATTGTGTACATTGCTGCTGAACCATAAATACTTTATTTCTAGACCAAACCGACTCGCATATTGTAAAAATGGATTATAGCATGTTTTATTGTAAACTATCGTTTTGACAAAAGCAGACAAACAGAAGAGTAGTTTCTGAAGTGATTTCATTTTTCGGTTTAAGCTAGTTTTTGTAATTTTTTACTTTTTGTAATTTTTATCATTATAGAGTAGCCTAAATCAAGGTCTACAATACATCACGTTAATGTCTGACGAAAAAAATCACATCAAGCCTTGTTTTCGATTTGAATGAAATACAATGGTTGTAGGGAAGAGGGCTCGGGAATATTGTGAACACTGAAGGTCATCCGGTTAGAATGATTAAAAAAAGGGGAGGTCTGAATAGCCGGTCAAATTCTTGAGTTCTTGTTCATTTATTGAACAAAAGCATCTTGACCATGTAGGACGGAGTAGTATAGAAGTGTGTGTGTGTGTGTGTGTGTGTGTGTGTGTGTGAAACACAACAGCGTGGGTTTGTGTGTGGTTTTAAGATAAACACAAATAAATAGCATACTGAAATACTGACTTCACATTATTCAATATAATACACGTTAGGCTAGCGCCCTCTTGTGGGGAAAAGAAACTGTTACTACCTGCACGCAGTCGCCTACACTACAACATGTGCTAGGCGTAGGAAGATTAATTAAAGCCTCTAACATATAACATAATAATGTAATAATGGCTCGAATTACCAAACAGACATACAATAGCCTAACCAAATGAGCTTAGAGAAAACTTAGCAGCATAGGTTACAATGTGTATATATCTGCAATTAGCAGGACTGCTAGGCTAGTGCTAATGCTGGCATGGATTCATACAGCATGCTGCAGTTAAGTGAAACTTTACATGACAAACAAGAAACATGAAGAAATGGCACTCCATACAATCAATTTATAATCTACTTACTACTCAATGGACGCACACAATCCTGCATGTCAAGCATGTAACCTAAAGTAGCAGCTGGAATTTAAGGTAGCAAATCCATGCTTATCCACCGAACTTAGACTGACATCGAAACTTAGGAAAGACGTGAGTGGGGTCACATGACCTCCTCTATTACCATATATGGGCATGTTCAGAACCAAACGGGCTCTCTGCAATTTACCTTTTTAACAATGGTTGTGACTGAAACTTTGACAAATTTCTGTTCGAGTTTTTGGTTGTTGGAGCAAAACTGGCGCCCCCCCCCCCCCCCCAAAAAAAAAAAAACATTACAATACTAATTATTATTATTATTATAAAATATCTTTTGCTAAGCTCTTGGTTATTAGATGGGAGTCCAGCAGCCAAGTTTATAACACCACATAAAGATATTTCAAAATGGGGGGCGATCTTTACACTGAAATTGAACGCCCTCATTCTCAAGCAAATACCAAATACTTCTATTGTAGGCGCAGATATACCAGTATCAAAGCTTCCGAAAGACAATGAAGCAAAACCGGATCACCCGCGATTGTAATTTTCGGTGCTCGCGTGCGCAATAATAATAAAAAAAAAACTTCGGAGTTCCTGTAATGCCGCCCTCCCGACGATGCCGCCCTGGGCGACCACCCATATCGCCCATGCCAGAAACCGCTCCTGACTGTAGGGCAAACAGGAGGGGCCCCAGCACTGATCCTTGGGGCACCCCTGTGTCAAGGAGGTGCAGTGCAGCCAGGACACTTTGAATGACCGCTCTGTGAGATAGGATTCAATCCTGGGGTGTGCTTTACCTGTGATGCCCATGTTTGAGAGTATATTTGATAGGATTATGTGGTTGACTGTGTCAAATGCAGCTGATAGGTCAAGTACTGAGGACTTCATTGCCGCCCTATTTGGGGACACACAAGCCGAACTACTGTTCAGTGACAGTCTAGCTCTGGGGGCAAAAAGAGGTTTAGGACACAGGCTTAGACACATGCACATAGAATTTATAGGTAGGCCTAGGCGTACCACTGCCTCCGTGATGCATGTGCCAGGCGCCCAGCTTATAGATGATGATTTGGAGATATTTGTGTCAGCTAATCAGTGAACACCACAGACCACTCAGTGAGTGTCACGTCTTTGAAAATGAATGTTTATTGAGTTTTTGGAAAAATTGCACCTCTGCAGAGACGTGGAGGTGAGGAGTGCACCAGCATTAAACAAAAACTCATGGAACAGAAGCATATGTCAAAATTTCAGTCTTAACCATTATATTTCTAAAGGAAAGGATCTGAAAATAAGCCTTAATGTATAAAATCCCATCGTAGGTTTACCATAGGGAGCTGAAGTCACGCCCTCTTCCGCATTAGCCTACGGTCCTATCGAGCCTATTAAAATGAATGAACAGATACATATAACTTCTGGTCCGCTTTAGTATGCGTCGTGGGTTTCACATATAATGTTTATAATGTTGAAACTTACATTTTGAGCTTCACAAACCTAAAAAATAAATTGATTGTGGTTGTCGCCAAGTACTGTTCCAAAGTCAAGCATCCTTCTAAATTCTAGCGAGGACAGAGGCCTTTGTTCATAGATTTTTCAAGGATGCACTGATGGAGCCTCGTTTTTGAAGTGTACTGCTTCCAAGGCTAGTGTGCTACCTAGGAAGCATTCTCGACTTCGAGAAACACTCATAGTCTTGATTGGCATGAATGGTTATCATTTAAATTCACATGCAACATATGTGTGACTCAAGTTATAAATCAAAGTGGACCAAAAAGTCACGTTTACTTGTCCATTCACTCTCAGCTCCATAGGTCCCATATGCTAATCTGGAAGTTAGCGTGACTTCGGTTCCCTATAACCAACCAGGGCACAGCTGTGTCAGAACTCATCTTACCCCAGATTTTGGTGATGTTTCCTGTTACACTGTTGTGTACAACCACACATCTGTAAACTTGGGACGGTAAGGCTTCAGCTGGAACTTTAAGAGTCCGTCTAAACTGGTATGTCCCATCACCACTGGGCAACGCTTCCCCTGTTATCACTCCATTCACTATAGCGTTTCCTCTTTCATCCAGCCACTCCACCTGCACCTCCCGTGGGTAAAACCCAGACAGATGGCAGGTGATATCTGGAACTACAAAAAGGGGAACAATGTCACATTTGCCAAGTGTTAACTCAACTGTGTTATGAGTGTTATGAGTGAAGTCAACTGATTCAATTGGTCAATTTTCTACCTTTCTTTATCCGTTCCTCCTTGCTGAAATCTAGCAGCTTCTTCAGCCAGTGAATGCTTTGGATTTCATAGTGGTATATCAGTCGCCGTAAATCCAACATGTTTCCTTGTCTCCTTGTTTTATAGAACACTGCTTCAGGCACAGCCGCGACCCATGCCCTGGATTTAACATCAAAACTTACAAAGTCCTTCCCATCATAAGCATGGCTACCTGCTGATGTATAGTTCTCTGCATCCATATTCCATTCACATCGACCATGAACCTGATAAAGGTGGTCTGTAGGAGAGAGAGAAATGTCGAAATAAAAGTTGGTCATCCTTCGTCCAAGTATCTTCAAAACACAAAAGTAGTCTATCAGGTGCAGCCTCAACCCCTTTCACTGCATCTTTGTGAATAATAATGTTTAAAATCTCTTAGTTTTACTTTTAAAACAACTTTTAGCATGATATAAGGTGTTCTGGAGTGGTTTAGCCTATACTCTTTCGCCTTAAAGCAAAATTAGGCTAACATGATTTCTGATCTTACCGTGTGAATGGTTGAAACGTTCACTTGTCATCCTAATGGCAGCGTTCATGACGTGCCGATTATATATTAAAGTACTTCTCAACTCTTCCCAGAAAGGAACACCTTCTGAATGGTTTAGCCATTTCGGAATCTGTGTCTCCTTTTTTGAGGCACTATTATAATAGTAGACGATAAAATCATCTACCATTAAATACTGAATGTTTTTGGGATACAAAGTCCCAGGGCTCGACAGTCCTTGGCCATGGAGAGAGTGGATAGCTGTAACAAGGTATAAAGTATAATCATGTAGAATAATCTGTTAGGCCTGTGTCAAACAAAGATTACTGCACTGATTAGTCTTTCACATGGAAATTTGTTGTTTTCTCTGAAAAATTACAGAAAAAAAGGTTCCCTATACACTCCTTGTCAGAAAGCATCTGAAAACAGATAGAAAAGCATGTTGAATATTTCAACTTACTCTGTAACGCTTTAGATTACTCTCTATGAAGTAACCTATAAGAATTAGCCTGGTAAGAACGGTGTAACTAATGCTGGAATAATAGTCTAGACAACTGATGAGACTGGGTGCCTTAGAAATCAATGAGAATCATGGGACTATCACACCTAAAATTGAATTAAATGTGTAGCCTAAAGCTGTTCATTGATTCATCAAATTGCATCACATAAATTGAACCTATATACAGGGTGTAAGAAGCACAATGGGATATTTTATTTATGCACCAAATTAATGCCTGCATTGTAGAAAGGTGATGTTGGACATAGGGCGTATTTGGAAGGTTTTGTCCTTAGAGACGGCTCCAATTTTTGCAGGCCACCCTGGAACATAGGTTAGTCAGAGTTGATTCAAAAATATTTTCACAGAATAACTTCAGAACACAACTACCTGTGATGACAAAATTTGGGTCTCAAGGAGCAGAACCAAACAAGCCCTCACATACTAATTTCACAAATTTATAATTAGGAGTATGTAGTGTTTATGACTGCAAACAGGGGTTAAGGGGGGGG
>JAODXP020009568.1:0-15524 GCA_027497455.2 Sardinella longiceps | reverse complement strand
TAGACAAATATAATTGGTGCAAGGACAATGAAAAGTAGAAGAATCTTTCACATTGAAACCCTGAATATATAATTAAAAATCCATCACATCAAAATGATTTTTGTTTTTTATTTTGCAATAAAACTTGAATAATTTGTAAAATGAGCCAGTAGTTATCCTGTAAAACTGTTTAAGTGATGAAAACACTAAGCGCAAAAATGAAGGATTTCTCCCCTTTTCAGACTATCAGGTTGTGGTATAGCAAGAGAAGGATATATCGCTCTGGCCTCTGCTCTGAAATCAAACCCCTCACACCTGGTAGAGCTGGACCTGAGAGGAAACGACCCTGGAGACTCTGCAGTGGAACTGCTCACTAATCTCTACAATTTACTGAATGATCAGAAATGTAAACTAAAGACACTGAGGTGATTTGAAAATCCACAACTTCGAGCAGAATGTTATGAAATATTCCAATGGAATCGCTTCAATAAGATGCATTATTTTATGTCTTGTCTCATTCCATTCCTTTTTTTATTCATATTCAGTGATATTGGAAAAATAAGTGACTGATCTCTGACATGCGTGTCCTCTTCCTTTGTGTCTAGACTGTTGAAGAGTGATGCAGCAGTGAAGGCTAACACATATCTGGAGTCAGTTGTTGGCACAAAGCCCTTACTCCTGAAAGAATTTGATCTGAGTCAGAAGAATCTTGGAGACTCAGGAGTGCAGCAGTTCTGTTCTCTACTGGAGGATTCACATTGCAAACTGAAGACACTTAAGTCAGTTTTGTTATATGTTCAGTGATGTTTACCACCTGATGTTTACATTACCTAACATGCTACCCTTGCAGAAACCAGGATAGGACAGAATTCACCATTGAAATACTTAATTATTTATGACAGACTGTTTTATGCAGTGTGGTAGATTTGAATAAGCATGATAACAGAAGGCTAATTTTACTTCACTTTGTTTTGTGTACTTCACTTTTGTTCAACTACTTTCAATGCATCGTAAAATGCCTTCTATTTCCTTTTCTGTCTCTCTCCTCTATCTATAAAGGCTTAAGGACAGTGGTATAACTGCAGAAGGCTGCAATACTCTGACTTCAGCTCTCAGATCAAACCCATCACACCTTATAGAGCTGAATCTGGAAAATAATGTATTAGGTGACACAGGAGTGACGCATATCTCTGATTTACTGATGATTCATCAGTGTAAACTGGAGAAGCTGAGGTGAGTTACTAAAGAAAGTATAATCCTGATAATAAGTATTTAATATAGGAAATTCTTTGTTCATTTTCAATAGCCGACTGATGTAATAAACATTCTGCAAAAAAAAAAAAAAACTTGAAAGGGCAACATATATTATTACAGGGGGCTCATACTAGGGTTTTCCATTAAAATGTCTGTCATATACCAAAATAGAAGTAAACATTGAATCGGTTTCTGGGTGTATATGCCACAGTTTACCAAAATCATCTCCTCTTTCTAGACTTTCAGACTGTGGTATAACAGGAGGTGGATATGCTGCTCTGGTGTCTGCTCTGAAATCAAACCCCTCATACCTGGTAGAGCTGGATCTGAGAGGAAACGACCCTGGAGACTCTGCAGTGGAACTGCTCACTGAGTTATACAGTTTACTGGATGATCAGAAATGTAAACTTCAGTCACTGAGGTGAGAGAAAGTGATAGTCATGTGGTAATTCTTGACAAAATTAAAGAAGAACATAACAAAATTGAAAATAATCTGGTAATAATAGTGTCTCAAAACCATTATATGATGTCCTGCCTGATTTCACTGTCAAAGTTCTGTTTTAATGTGATGATGATGTTCTTCTTTCTCTAGGCTTTTGAAGAGTCATGCAGCAATGAAGGCTAACAAATATCTAGAGACAGTTTTAGGCACAAAACCCTTACTTATGAAAGAGTTTGATCTGAGCCAGAAGAATCTGGGGAACCCAGAAGTGAAGCAGTTCTGTTCTCTGTTGGAGGATTCACACTGCAAGCTGGAGACACTTAAGTGAGTGTCATTTCATCATTTTTTTGTTTGGTTGTTGAATAATCCTATATAGAAACACAGAATCTTTTAATTGTGTGTTTTGCGTGAGACATTTGCAGGCATGTTGAAGGTGGTTTGCTGTAATCTTGCCAGTCTGTACAACTAGCGTACAGTCTATAGAACCAAATGATTTTGCATCTTAAAGTATAATTTTAATCATGCCACTATGCTATCTATTGATACATGATGGAATATTTTTTAAATCTGCTACCTTTGCTGTTGTGGGTACATATAGGAGCTGTTAGGATATAATAGGAGATACCATTGTGTGTTGTGGGTGCAATATACTGTAGATGCAAGCTTTAAACAGGTCTTGGTAGATATTTGCATTTACATTTATGCGTTTAGCAGATACTTTTATCCAAAGCATCTGCATAAACACATAACATGACCACGTTGTTATTCCTTTTATGAACTAGAAATTATGGTAATATGTGCAATGAGGACTAATCCAAGTTACATTGCTGTTATCTGAAATTTCTGTAACAGAGAGCCCTAAATTGATATTTTCCCCTTATCTACAGACTTAATAACAACAATATTACACATAAAGGTTGTGATGTTCTGACTTCATCTTTGAAATCAAATCCCTCACACCTGAGAGAGCTGAACTTGAGTGGGAATAAAGTAGGAGACTCAGGAGTGAAGTGTATCTCAGCTGTACTGGAGACACCAGAATGTAAATGGGAGAAACTGATGTGAGTGATGTAGAATGCATAGCCATTTACTTTTCAAATGTAGTTTTAATCAAACTCATTATCAAGGTTTGTAGAAAATCAACAGTGCCTGGTAAGTATTGATAATTTGAAAGAGACTGGGTTTGTTGCTTTGTAAAAGGTCTTATCAATCAGTTGTCATCTGTCTGACATCAACTAATGGACAAAAGAAAAACAAATAAATTATATTCTTCTTTCTCTAGACTATCAGACTGTAGTATAACAGCAGAAGGTTATACTGTTCTGGCCTCAGCTCTGAAATCAAACCCCTCACACCTGAAAGACCTGGACCTGAGAGGAAATTTTCCTGGCGACTCTTCGGTGGAGCTTCTAACAAAGTTCTACAATTTACTGAATAATGAGAAATGTAAACTTCAGACACTGAGGTAAGATTTGACTGCAATGATGACTAAAATGATAATGAACAAATCCTGGCAGAATTTAATTTAGAGGGTATACAAAATATAATCCAGGTGTGTTGGATAGAAGAAGTTATGTAAACAAATCTGTGTAATTTGTATGCAAAACTACATAGGATAGACTCAATGACAATGGTATAAATGGAATAATATACCCCACAAGATGCATACAGTATGTTGATAAGTGCATGATTACTAACAAGGATGAATTCTTAATTTCTCTCTAGGCTGTTGAAGAGTGATGCAGCAGTGAAGGCTAACACATATCTGGAGTCAGTTGTTGGCACAAACCCCTTACTGCTAACAGAGTTTGATCTGAGCCAGAAGAATCTTGGAGACTCAGGAGTGCAGCAGTTCTGTTCTCTACTGGAGGATTCACATTGCACACTGAAGAAACTGAAGTGAGTTCCACATTAGACCAGACTGCCACACACACAGCTGACAGTGCAGTTCAACAGACTACATTTTGCAGAGCTTTGCAACAGCCGGAATAGTTTCCACTCCCAGTTGATGTGACCCACTGAGTTCTCATAAATTTCCAAGATGACTACTCACAAATTAGCTAGTTTTATTCCTCTCGAATACATGGCTTTGGAAAGTTGATGGTGAATATCTTTCAGTGGGTTTGCTGTTATATTTAAAAACAGTTTCCTATTGCATTTACTGTATGTGAACTGTGAAGGTCTTTTGTAAAACACTAAAAATCAAATTGTTCTGACAGTTTTGAGCTCGGTGGCCAGTGCAATACAGGGAGAAACTGTGAAAGTTTTAATATCTGTTGACAAATGCTGTTTGAACCCCTCGTTTTTCTTCATATGAGCTGTTTTGACAAGAGCACTACAAGCTTCAATGATGGTAAAGTGTAATGAGGATTTTTACATTTCCCTCTTATCCATAGGCTTAATAACAGCAGTGTAACCATAGAGGGCTGTGCTTTTCTGACTTCATCTCTTGTATCAAACCTCTCACACCTGAGAGAGCTGAGTCTGAGTGGGAATCATCTAGAAGACTCAGGAGTGAAGCACATCTCTGCTCTACTGGAGAAACCAGACTGTAAATGGGAGAAACTAGAGTGAGTGATGTGAAGACAAAGGCCCATCACATATTTAATTATATATTCTTCAAATTAAAACTAGGTATTCATCCTTGCAAAGAAAGTAGTTTCAATTTAGTTGTGTTCAAATATAGACAAATATAATTGGTGCAAGGACAATGAAAAGTAGAAGAATCTTTCACATTGAAACCCTGAATATATAATTAAAAATCCATCACATCAAAATGATTTTTGTTTTTTATTTTGCAATAAAACTTGAATAATTTGTAAAATGAGCCAGTAGTTATCCTGTAAAACTGTTTAAGTGATGAAAACACTAAGCGCAAAAATGAAGGATTTCTCCCCTTTTCAGACTATCAGGTTGTGGTATAGCAAGAGAAGGATATATCGCTCTGGCCTCTGCTCTGAAATCAAACCCCTCACACCTGGTAGAGCTGGACCTGAGAGGAAACGACCCTGGAGACTCTGCAGTGGAACTGCTCACTAATCTCTACAATTTACTGAATGATCAGAAATGTAAACTAAAGACACTGAGGTGATTTGAAAATCCACAACTTCGAGCAGAATGTTATGAAATATTCCAATGGAATCGCTTCAATAAGATGCATAATTTTATGTTTTGTCTCATTCCATTCCTTTTTTATTCATATTCAGTGATATTCAGTGATATTGGAAAAATAAGTGACTGATCTCTGACATGCGTGTCCTCTTCCTTTGTGTCTAGACTGTTGAAGAGTGATGCAGCAGTGAAGGCTAACACATATCTGGAGTCAGTTTTAGGCACAAACCCGTTACTCCTGGAAGAGTTTGATCTGAGCCAGAAGAATCTTGGAGACTCAGGAGTGCAGCAGTTCTGTTCTCTACTGGAGGATTCACATTGCAAACTGAAGACACTTAAGTCAGTTTTGTTATATATCCAGTGATGTTTACCACCTGATGTTTACATTACCTAACATGCTACCTTGCTGAAACCAGGGAAAATGCTCTTTCAATGCCTTGTTAAACATACAGTAGACCCATTGCCTTCAAGCAATGCAGCGATGACATCCTGCACAAAGACTTTCACGGGCCTGTGAGGAGCATAAGTGCAGCGGCAGTAAATTATATGGGCATTCACCATGCTAAGACTTTCAGTGGCATTGACCTATAGGGAAAGAGATAGGTCTTCATTCTCCGGTTTTCTGTGTCGATAACACATCATCTACACAAACATCATCTACACAAACAGGCCTGTTATCCAGTCATGGAAAACACCTGGAAATTGGCTAAAATGTTAAAATGTCCTGGAAAAATTCTGTATTGACCTGGAAAATTATAATTTCATTTAGCCACTCATTCAGATTCGTATGCACCTTGCTGCATTTTGATAAGCTGGGGAGATACATTTGTCTGGATTCATTGTATTTTTTAAATAGTATTTAAATAGTGTAGTATAGCATAGTATAGTCTTCATCTGAAAACTGAGTTTCAGAATTGGAAAAAAATATAAACTTCCATACTTTTTGTTGGTGACATGCTGATCGACTCTTTTTAACCTTAATCATTTCCCACTTAGGAATCGCCAGACCCTCTGTATAAAAGAAAGTGAGGAACAAAGAGCTGTATTATTACCGTCTGAAGCTGGCTGAGTGGCTATATTGGCCAAATGTGTTTTGGCATGGTTGTTGATAGTTTAGTTGGTTTGACCAAATGTTCATTACAGCTACAGAGAAGCAGCACAACACACAAAACACAACCTCCTTGGCGGACAATCAATTTGCATTGAGTCAATAGCACCTAATATCTTACTTTTGGTTTTGAATGTTTTATGATCTATTGACTGAATGTAAAGTGCTTGTCTGCGCTCGCGTTCAGGCTATGTCCTTTGAAATTCTTTCATTCCACTCGCTATCTAGTGTAGTCAGCAAACTTGTACAACAGGGCTATGCTTGAATTGGGCCTAGACCAAACCTTCACTTTAAAAGATGTCATTGTAAACATGAATTTGCTCACTACACCTATCACCACATTGCTATGATAGAGAGAATAAACAAAAGGCCAGTCAGTCATACCTCTTTCTAATGCATATAATAAAGGAAATTCTATTAGCAAGCTGTTGTATCGTTGCTTCGATAATTGGTGTATTGTTGCTTCGATAATGTTACACCTCGATCGTCCTTGAATTTGAGGGAAACGGCCTTGAAATGTCCTGGAAAAGTCCTTAAATTTGATGTTTAAGAAAGAGTGGGAACCCTGATTCTACCTCTCTTTACAGGTTGTTAAAGACTGATCCTGAAGCCAAAGCCTTTGCTTGCCTGACTAAAATGTTAGGTGGAAATCCCTTACTCCTGACAGAGCTGGATCTGATTGGAAAGATAACAGGAAACATGGAAGTGAAGATATTATCTGCCCTGCTGGAAGATTCACATTTCAAGGGAAAGGAACTGAAGTTAGTGTATTTATGGCTTCTCCATGTATCTTTTCATCTTAGTCTTTCATTGTAATCATTGTAATATATGACTCATATTTGTAGCTGACAACTGCTATCTTAGGTAAATTGAAGTTGTTCATTAAATTCAGTGTACTTGAAGCTTTACAAACATATTCGTAAAAGATTATTGGTAACATTTTATTTTAAGGGGTTTTAAAAGAAACAAGCCTGTTATAAAAATGACATGACACATATAGTTCACATTATTACCTCCGCCAAGGAGGTTATGTTTTCGCCAGCGTCTGTGTATCTGTGTGTCCGTCTGTCTCTATACAACATAACTCAAAAAGTACTGTATGGATTTGGATGATAGTTTTGGACCATGTCTGTATTTGGACAAGTAACCACTGATTCAATTTTGGTGGTGATTGGTGATCCAGAACATTATCTAGAGTGAATTTTGTCTGATTCACACGAAAGTTGGTATACAGCATCTTTGGACCATTCCTAACAAAACGTATCCATTGTTTAGTTCGAAAGTCAAAGTTCTAGTTGATTCTTCTGTCATCGTTAATGACCCTAAGTGTTATCTGTTTTTGTAAAAATCGGAATCCCAAAGCCAGCATTTCAAAAGTCAATTGACATTAATGACAAGTTTTAAAACTCATTAATTGTCATTATACATGTAATTTTATACATGACCAAGTTACATTATAACTTGGTCATGTTAACCTTATGTAGATCCCTTTAAATAAAGTGTATCAAATATTAATGATGGCACTCATGAAACATACCAATGTCATATCATAATCTCATACAACTTGAAGTGCCATGTAAAGAAAAACTTACATGTTCCTCTTATAGTAATGGTAGAATGACATAATATGGTTAAACAGACTCAAAAATGTAAGTAAATGATGATATTGTCGGTATGGATCAGTTGCACTATATCTGGTCCAGTCAAGTTTGCTTTGATTAATTTACTTGTTTGCAGGTTGTCTAACTGTGGTTTAACAGAGGAGTGTTGCTCCGCTCTGGCAAGAGTTTTCAAATCAAATGGGTTCGCTCTGAGAAAACTGGACCTGAGTGACAATGACGTACAAGATTCAGGAGTGAAGCAGCTGGCTGATACACTGAAGAATAGTGAGAGTATACTGAAGACACTGAAGTAAGACAAATAGTTAGGAGGGAATTCGTCCAAAGTCAGGAAGATCGTGCACTTCTGGACAAGTTTTTGATTTTTGGCAGGGTGTTAGATACAGGTATAAGGTTTTCAAAAATCAATGGATACAAGTTGGGGTGACCCCCTAGTGGCTGGTATTCATACAATCCAAAATGGCCCCCAACGGAAAAAGAAAAGACTATATCTAGGTTTCCTTTAGTCTTAAATTGTTGAATAATGTCATTTTTCTACTTTGTTTGACACAAGGAATTCAATTTGGATATGTTCCTCTCATTTTAGATAAAATTTTATATTAAATCTATTATCATAGTCATCTTTAGCTAAAATAAACTGTCAGTGTCTGTAAAAAGGTCAAATAAAATTGGAGGTAACAGATCATTATAACACCTTCCAATTGCATGCCAAGTTTTGTGATATTCCGCTCATGGGAGGCCATACAGCAAATTGATTTACGACATTTTATACCAACTTGCCAGCAGGTGGCCGGACATTTTTCTGCAATATCTAAAGAACCATAGGGCAGAGGACGACCACATTTTTATATGCTTGTCTTCAGGAGCCATGTAAACCTATCCCATGATCACCCATTCCATGTATAGCGCCACCAGGTTAAAAATGAAAAAGTTAAAGTGAGGTACTGTAATCAGTGTTAACAGTTATCTCTGGCTGACATGGTCAAAACTACACAAAATAAGGCGTGTCAAAATGCATGGCAAGTTTCGTGTTGGCATGCTGGCAGGAGCTGGTCACCCAATATGACTACAAAAAGTTGGTGGAAGAAGTGGGGGTGGAAGATGACCACATGGTAACGGACCTTGCAACGTAAACAACAGCTCTGGTAGGACACAAGCTACAAAGCTGCATATGTGTCTGGAAAAAGATAACATCAGAGAAGGGTCTCAAGATCCATCAAGTTAGGGAAAAAGGGTTGAATCTTGTGGCCAAAATCTTGTCAGAAAAATTTGTGGGGAACCATCAATATAGACATAGTCCTTCTCCTGGAGGGTCTGAAAGGTGGTGTAGAGAACAAGCTGGACAAGATTGGAGAAGTCATCTATAGCTATGGGGCAAAGAGATTTGGGGTGAAAAGTGAGCGCCATAAGGTACTGAAGGAACCAGCTCATTTCAAGTCCAGAAGGCAAAGAGAGATTGAAAGGCTGGTGAAGAAAAGAAGGTGCCTGAGAAAACAGTGGAAGAAGGCAGCGGAAGTGGAAAGGAAAGGACATGAGGCACTGTAAGGTGACATTAAGCAGCGTCCCTCAACGCTAAGAAGAGCTAAATGCTTGAGAAAGCAACACAAGAAGGAGAGAACGAGGAGTGCCTTCTACATAGATCCCTACAAGTTTGTGAAAGCCCTCTTCGTCAAGGAGAAATCTGGGACCCTCAAAGCTACCTTCAAAGACCTACTCCGATAACCAGAGGCACGTGCCAGCCAGCATTCCGGGTGACATGCCACTAATCCAACCAGCTGAACACCAGATGGAAACAAGGCCCCCTACATAAAGCAAAGATAACATCAGAGCACAGTAAAGCGGGCAAGAGCATCATCAGCCCCTGGGCCCAATGGCGTTCCATATAGACTCTATAAGAATCCGCCGGGAGTATTGAGGTACCTGTGGAAGCTGATGAGAGTGGGAAAAATGAGGCATGGTGAAGGGTGGGAGGGATCCTGATTCCCAAAGAGAAGAATTCTTCAACCATCGACCAATTCCATCAGATCAGTCTCCTGAATGTGGAAGGAAAGATATTCTTCAGTGGTGTGGCTCAGAGGCTCTAAGCTTTCCTACAGAAGAACAACTTTGTTGACAGCTCAGTGCACAAAGCAGGGATAAGTGGATTCTCAGGCTGTCTGGAATACACAAATGTTATCTGGTACCAGATACAGACGACGAGGAAGGAGAAGAAAGACCTGCATGTGGTCTTCCTAGATCTCGCTAATGCCTTCGGATCTGTGCCACATGAGATGTTGTGGACAGTGTTCAACTTCCAAGTCCTAAGAGGGCATCACAAGGCTGGTCAAAGCCTACTTCCAGGACCTTCAGTTTTGTGTCGCAGCACAGGCTAGCACAACTCCCTGACAGCACCTCGAGGTTGGCATTATGGTGGGCTGCACCATTTCCCCACTTGCATTTACCATGGCGGTGGAGCTCATCATCCGGGCATCGCGATGGGTGGTTGGAGGAAACCAGTTGAAGAATGCGCTGCGTCTTCCTCCAATACGAACTTACATGGATGGCATGACGACAATAACAACACCTGCATGCACCAAATGCCTACTGGCTAAACTCCAGAAAAACATTCAAGGGGCACGGATGGTGATCAAACTCAACAAATTCCGCTGCATCTCTATTGTCAAAGGCCAGCTTGCTAATGAAAGGTTCCACATCAACAACGACCCAATACCGACAGTTAAGCCTGTCAAAAGTCTTGGCCACTGGTACAGCGCAAAGCTCAAAGATAGACCTTAAAGAGGTGGACTATTCCTTTAAAGTAAGGAAGGATAGAGGGGCTTAACCCCTTGGGTCTATGGAGTGTGAATAAATCCATAGACCTGTGGTTTGATCGCCTGGGAGTACCCATTCTCCTTTACGTGCTCCATTTCATTTCACTCTGCAAAGCAGCATGGTGACCATGGTTGATTTTCTTGCCTGCTTTTAGGTAGCCTGGCCCGCCCTCCTAGTGATGTAACACCTTCAGGCAGCGTTGCTTCTCACTGGTCTAGCCAGCTACAATCTACACAGGGTTTCTGAGCTCCTGAAAGATTGGGATTTCCATCTACTTTGTCGAGAATCAATCAACTGTGCAGCTCCAATGGCCCTCGTTAGCGTGTTCTAGGCAGTGACGTTACTCAGTCCTGTTACTCAAGCAGTTCCCTTCGCGTCACATACGTCAGAGGAAAGAGTGGTGTGATTGGTTTAAGCTTTGGCACAGCTTTTTCTGACATCGACCAGTAGCAAACTGAGGCATTTGAGAGAGGCCTCCAGTTTTGACCATGTCAGACAAGAATACCTGTTAACACTGATTACAATACCTTACTTTGGGTTTTCATTTTAAACGTGGTGGCGCTATACATGGAATAATATTTGCAGAAAAATGTCCGGCCACCTGCTGGCCAGCTGGAGTAAAATGTCATAAATCAATTTACTGTATGGCCCCCCCATGGACAGAATATCACAAAACTTGGCATGCATTCGGAAGGTGTCATAATGATCCGACACCTCCAATTCTGTGTGTCTTTTTCACAGATATTGACAGTTTATTTTAGCTAAAGATGACTATGATAATAGATTTAATTTTTTTTTTTTTTTCTAAAATGAGAAGAACATATCAGAAGTGGATTCATTGTGTCAAACAAAGTAGAAAATGACATTATACACCAATTTAAGACTAAAAGAAACCTATATACAGCCTTTTCTTGTATGCATACCAGCCATTTTGGATTGTATGCATACCAGCCACTAGGGGGTCATCCCAACTTGTATCCATTGATTTTTGAAATCCTTAGGTCTATACCTAACACCCTGCCAAAAATCAAAAACTTGTCCAGAAGTGCACGATCTTCGCAAATTCCCTCCTGACTAAAACTCCTTTAGTGTTTGGATATTACTTTATTATATAATGGAATGAAATTCATACCAAATATCTAGACAGATGTGAAAAATGTGAATAGAGAAGAAAGTTTTTCGTATTTGCATTCGTATTCGTATCACAATATTAAACACAAATACACAATTGTTTGGGTACACATATAGTGTATTACCTAAAGTTTTCACTGTTGGTATTGTTTTCTCCCAGTTTGAGATCTTGTGATCTGACTACGGACAGTTGTTCAGCTATAGCTCCAGTTCTCAAGTCAGGCCTATGTAGTCTGACAGAACTGGACCTGAGTTTCAATGCACTGAAGGATTGTGGAGTGAAGCAACTGTCAGCTGGACTGGAGAGCATACAGTGTAAACTACAGATACTGAGGTGAGTCATAATCAGTATTACACCACTGAGCCGAGCTGAGCTGATGTTACATATATACACATATATGCACTTGTGGAGGAGTGGGACGCAGAGAGATCACATTCGGCTCTCTTTAATTCCTGATCCTATCCTTAACTCTCACCCACAGTCTTTGCAAAAAAGTGTATGCTTAAAGAAAAGAATACACATTTAATAAACTAAATATGACGAGTGGGAGTGAGATTGGTAATGCGGATTGGTAATGCGGACCTGGAAATGTTGAGTCCTCTAAAGTTTTTTGTTTGATATTTGATCTGCATAGGGGATGATCTTTTTTTCTTATGCCAAGTTCACACTACACAATTTTAGAGATGATTCTGAGGTCGCAGGGTCAATTAGAAATCAAAGTTAGTCATGGGGAAACTCGGCAGTGGATCTGCGAGTGCAAGTTTTCATGTGTGAATTACTCACCGACACGATTTAAGGCAGTCGTAGGGTTGATGCAAGTTATTGGGGGACATCTAGCATGCTAGATATTTGGAGAAGCCGCAAGCGATTCAACAGCCAATCCAGAAACATGACTCACGTTGATCTTTAAATTTTCCACACTCAGCTTCCAAAAACGCCTTCTACCTTCTTTGAAGACAGTCATGTGAAGTTTACAAAAAAGAAGATAAAATTGGCTATCCAGCTATGAAAATATTTTTGCGGCAATAACAAGGTTGAAATAGTGCAGACAACATGAGAGCAGTAGCAAATTAACAACTGGCAGACACGCCTGTATAGCCTGTATGCTATTATGTAGAGGGCTGTGGGGAGGGAAAGTAGACACTGCGCTCCTGAGCCAAGAGCTGTACAACTGGAAATCTCATAGACCTGACTTTCCAAAAAATCCCAAAACAATATAACGAGGAACTTATACACACCCCCAAAATATGTTGCATATATTGGAATCATCTAGCCTAGCAAGCTATACCCTGTACAGATTTCTGTACTAGGGTCTAGCCGCTCAATGGTGTTTTTTGCCCCCAACGGCACCTTCCAGGTAGCACAGCCTAAAAGGCCCTACCCTTACCCTATTCCTAACCCTAACACCCTCAACCCTCACAACGAACATAAACTTTTTGTCTTAATAGATACAGACGGCAAGTATGGTTAACGCCCCCAAAATGCGAGGGTGGAGTCAGCGTGGGGGATAACAGAGGCCAATTTAACATTATGGTGAATGGACAAGGTAGAGAAAGTTGCTTAGTAAAAGATCGCTAAGTAAAATTGAACAAAGTCCATATTAGATGTTTTGTCTAATCATGACCTGTTTGCCTACTTGTGTTTAGACTAAAATAATTTTTCCATCATTTGTTTATTGCAGTTACACTAACAGAAATGTCATGAGCCGTCTCTGCTCCTGTCAAAAGTAAAGCAACTTTCAATCACAAGTCTGATTAGCTCAGTTAAGCAAGCTAAAGTTAGCTACATTTACTGTGGTGATCAATGAAGTTGGCTAGTTAGCAAGCTAATGAAGCTAACAAACATCATCTAAATTGTCATCAGTATCGCGTTTGGAGGGGTGTCAAGTTCAGAATTCACATCGGACCATCTGACCATCATTACTACCTTCAGGCATTGCCCTCAAAAATGTGTCTGGCTCCTTGTAGATGGTGCTAAGTGTAACTTGTAGCTTAGCATGCCATTGACTCCTTCACTAATTTAGGGTTTGTTTTCCCCACATGGGGGACACGAGGAGCTGATTTTATGGGCGTGCCCGGACTTGCCGTCTGTATCTATACATTGTAAATAGGGATGCTCCGATCACCATTTTTGGGTCCAATCACAAAATGATGATCTGCAGATTGCCGACAGCCAGTTTCTTTTTTATCAACAACGTATGCAGCAGTGCTTAATAGTCTTTCACTATCCACACTTGTGCACGGTGAACAAAGATATGCTCTGGCTGCATGAGCAAGTGTAGGGAATCGGCCTTTATTCACCTGCCAGTAGGCTAGTGGCTGTCCACTGCGTTGCATTGCAGGTTCTGCTAAATAGTGGTTGATCTGTGAGTTGATTGTGATTTCCTATGGATTTTGTTCTGTATCCTCTTACCATTCCACAAATTTTCAATTTGCTTCAGCATAACAAAAAGACGGAAATCTCTGCAACTCTCTTTCGTCACATGTCCCTTGCCCCTCAAGACGATTTGATTGGTCTGATACAAGTTAGATCGTCCCGCCTTCTTCTCTGCTGAGCCTGGCTAGACTCCTGTAGTGGCCAAATGAATTTGCTGCCGCTAGGGGGTCTAGATTTCTAGGCTAGGAATCATCTACTACCAGGAGAAATTTAGCTGTCTCATAAGAGAACGATATTGTCCACATCAGAAAAGAACTACACAGGCTACATGCCGGGAGCTAGCTAGGCTGCATGAGCTTGCTGTTTGAGTCTCCACCACTTGATAGTCATAACATTAGTTAGTAGTGTGAGTTTTATATCCAAAGCCATGGTCCAAGCTAATCATGCTAATAAACAATGCTAAACAAAAAACATACAAAATTTGTGTAGTCCATTTCTGACGAGATGTGCACATATTCAATCTATTAAAGGACAGCGAAATTTCACCTGGTACTTTCACAGGTAGTAGATAGTTCAGGTATACACAACATATTTTTGGGGGTGTATAAGTTCCAAGTTCGTATCGTCGTGGGATTTTTATGAAAGTCGTGTCTATGCAATTTCCAATACTATGCACAACTCAGACACAACAGCATGCCCCCTCCCAAGCACATGCAAGTTCCAATACGTAAATGTCAAGTTATCCTCAGAAAATATACTGAACAAACGTCTGGATCAACTAATGTTTTCTGCTTTCTATTTCTACATTTCTCACTATAAGCTTGCTAACTATGCTTGCTGCTACTCTCAGCAATAATAGTTAGGAGGAGAAATAGGCTACTTTTGCTTATTATAAGCTATGCAAATATTTACAAAGTACATAGATTTGACACAAGATGTCTACAGTGTAATAGAGGATACACTACATCTCAGCTAACAGCCATGTGACAGTTTTGATCAAACCGTTCTTTTTTTCTCCTCCAGGCTTACTGACACCCATGTAACAGGAGAAGGCTGTGCCACTCTTGCTTCAGCTCTGATATCAAACCCCTATCACCTGATAGAGCTGGATATGAGTGAAAATCCAATTGGAGATTCAGGGGAGATCACATATATGCTCTACTGAAGACTCCATACTGTAAACTGAAGAGGCTGATGTAAGTTAGGTTAGATGGGGGTGTTGATGAAGGACAATTTGCTATAGGAATATATCCCAAATAACGTGTGGAGAAATGGACATGGTGAAGGACATACTTGAGCTTTATTTTGCATACACTGGCACCTGGAGTCACAGTATGGCTTCACTGGAAACTGACTCTATTTTAGGATACAGCGTGCAAGATAGTACATGGTGGTGAATGAAAAACATCTGGCATTAGGATAACACTAGGTCTTGAGAGAATGAAAGTTTGGGGTTGCAAGAAATAACACCAGAGAACCTGAAGTGATTTAGTATTATCATATTAAGATTGATATGGAACATGATTAAACATTTTTACTGGATGATAATGGGCAGAGTGTGTATGCTTTCCATTTAATGAATAGTGTTATCAGACAGCTTCCTAATCCTGTGTCTCAGATTGTTTTTAAACTGATTCTCTTTAGCCACTAAGTTATGACATGATCAGTATGCAATTTGTCTGTGCACTCATA
>JAODXP020009567.1:0-14967 GCA_027497455.2 Sardinella longiceps | reverse complement strand
ATCTAAAAACTATCCCCAATAGCCCCTTTTGCAATTAAATTGCATGTATGTGCTCACATTTTGTGAATTCAGCAATAACTAAGCAAAAACTTCAAGGTGTTTTTGGTGCGGGGGGTACTTGGTAGTACCAGAGTGTCTCAGGGGGTACGCAACAGTAAAAAGTTTGGGAACCACGGCTCTAGGGGGTAGTGTTGCGTAGAAATTTACTGCCATCGACAACCACGATTATGGTGTCAGTAGAGGAGGTAGTTTTGCTGCGTCTACTGCAAAAAAAGGAGCAAAAAAGTAAGTAAGTACGCCACGGTGGCATGTCCGATCACTTAATGTGAATCACCATCTAAATGGAGATTTTTCTATGGTTTTGGCAATGCGTGAATTGGATGATGAGCAGCACTTTCAGTATTTAAAGGAATAGTTCTCCTATTTATGAAAATTGTTTTTTCACCCTCTTACCTGGAGTTGCATATGTGGGTAAAAGCATTTTGGTCTCAGTGCTGGTGTTTTCCTAGTATGGCATCCCAAATTTTCCCCATTTTTTACCTTTAGCTTAGCATAGGCGCTGGAATATAGTGTTGCCAGATAGCAACTCTTTGGCAACTTTACTTTCCAGTGCCTATGCTAAGCTACAAGTAAAATTGGGGTTGCCAGACTAGGACAATGCATGCACTGAGACCAAAATGCTCTTACCCACATATGTAACTCCCGGTAAAGGGGTGAATAACCAATTTTCATAAAGAGGTAAACTATTCCTTTAAGGCATCCTGTATGAATTTCAAAATCCTGCTGACATTCAATACAACAGAGCAAATAAACTACAGTCAGCTCTGACTGTGACACCTTATGTTGCTACAACTCACACCTAATGTTGCAACAACATGCTCTTTAGCTCTAGCTGCATTTGTATTGTTGTTTCAAGAAAGACCAAGGTTATCTATTATGATAATAGAATAATAGGATCTCAGCAACTGACCCATGATCAGAAGATGTACAATTCCCGGCACTCACGGGCAAGGCGGATCATTGAAAATGCCTTAGTCATTCTTGCTGCCAGGTGGCAAATACTTGGCAGGGCTACACTGTAGGAAAACAGTTTTAAAAAGTATAAAAACAATGCAGTACTAATAGATTCGGGGGTCTTAAATACATAGATGAAGAACAAAATAACAATATAGTTCAATATAACTGCTGGTACATCTATGTAATGTAACAGGTATACATACCTATCCATATGTCTGAACTAGCTGCTGGATCTCTTTTATCAGATTCTTGGCATCTGATGGAGGCAGGTCCTGAAGAAAAGTGTTCAGGTAGGAAGCAAAAGTGCTGAACACAATTTTTGCTCTGCTGTGACTCACGCTGCAACTCCGCCAGTCTATCCAGCAGTGCAGCATCAACTGGGTCCACCTCTGTGTTTCTTCCCCTCTTCCTGGAGGCTCCAGGCCGGGGGCTCAGAGGAGGGGGAAGCTTTCCACATTAGTTGTTGTTGGTGGTGGTTCTGATGTTGGTGAAGAGGACCCATGTCCTCCTCGGCCTCCTCCATCTTCAATTTGATCTTGACACAAGAAGTCCACAGTAAATCATTAATATTATCCACCAACATAAACTTATTCTACAATATTTAGATGGCTGTGAGATATAGACAAGCATAATATCTGAGTCAATTGGTAGAGGGGTTGAGTTTTACCATGTTTAACCTATGGTGATATATGGGCAATAGGTTTTAAATGATGGCCTACTCATTTCGGTGGTGCGATGGTATTAAGTGACAGACACAATTTAGTTAATACTGTCATGACCAAAATGCGCCCCATGATATGCCATGTTGTCATTATAGGTTGTTCATAACTTTAATCAATATGCGGCCTATGATAGAGATTCAGTTTCTTTCTGATGTGTGTTTGATTAGAAGTGTTTTCATTCCCCATTTTCATTCCCTATGTTCAACATGATTTTACACAGCAAATATTTACATGTATGCATTTAGCAGACAGTTTTATCCAAAGCGACTTATTGGTCAACTATCAAAGTTCAGGGTGTACATTGATCATTTTATATTGCAGTCATAAAATATACTTACATCAAAGTTGTGTTGCAATGCTTGATGTGTATTTTTAGCCACGCTAACCGCTGCAGAATGGGATGTTCTGGCCCCCCAGCAGCTATTAAGGCGGCTGATCAGTCCTTAAAAACGTTACCATCAAAGACCACTGCATCTCATAGTTCCGCTAACAGACATGAAGATGGCTATGAAGCGACTGGTGCTCTTTGCGTTTTGGTGTGAGTACACATCTTATTTGAGAAACATTTGAAAGCTTTTATCACTATTTTGCTGTAGGTATTATTATGACTATTTTGCTATTTTTAATGTACTGTAGGTATTATTTATTTATATTATTATATATATTTATTTGGAGAGAACAGAGCAGATAAGAGTTTTAGTGGATTCGAGGCATGTCTACAGTCTATTGGTAGCAGCTTTCTATCATTTACAACAAAATAAAACTGACTACAAAATAAAACTCATTTTAGAACTACTTTATAACATATTTGACACAAATACACAGATCTTTGATAAATATTATGATGCTTGGTGCACCACACGGTGCTGGGATCATATACTGTAGATTTGTAATAACTGCATGCGTGTTTATCGGTTGCAGTTGTGGGCTCCAGACTGGCTCTGCTCTCAGGACTACAAGTAGAAATGTCCCCAGGAGACGATATAACTTTATATTGTGCTTGTCCCAAGACTGGAACAAAAGATGTTGTATGGTTTCGAGAATACTCCCATGCAAGTCAGTCTCAACTGATACTACCAGCCGCCAGACATCCAATATTCAAACATGTGTCTCGCTACGCTCCCGTCTGGAACTCCTCAAGTCACTCCTATGATCTCTTGATTAAAAATATCTCTGAATCAGACCTGGGCCACTATTACTGTGTCAGCATGGATATTACAGAACTGAAGGATGGTGAACCAACATTGACAAACATTTGTCTCTCTAGTCGATCTGTTGTATATTTTCTGGGTAATTATTGACTTACTTATTGACTTAATTAACAAGTCCATATTTCCAAATTTTAAATAAAGATATTGTAACACATATACAATTGTAGGAAAACGGTCTGAAAATAGGAACCAGACTGAAACCAGATATTACTGAAAAGTGTCTTTATAATCTAATTAAACAATTCTGGGTTCAGACTGATTTCTAAAGTAACTTCTAAAGTAAAGATTTCAAAAATAACTTACCCAACACTGTTGGACTCTTGGGGAGGTGGAACATGAGAATATTCCCCCAAATAGTGGCGTGACACATTAAGGAATCTGTACTGTCTTTAAACTTCACTTTATGGTATGTGATCTCAGCTTCTCCAACACACTCCAACACCCTCCAGTCCCCCTGACCCTGATGGCTGTCTGGACTGGTCACTGCTGGTCATCTTGTGTCCTGTGTGTGCTTTACTTGCTGCCCTCATCTCCACCTGTGTCTACTGCCATATCCACAAGTCTGGTATGACTTAATAAATAACTGTCACCATGTCAAATGTTAAGAAAATTGTTTTGATAGCCCTTGCCTTTCTTATTTAGGAGGATTACGGAACCACAGCCATGGACTTCAGGTAACGTTGTTGTCAAAAGGTGAGCTTGTTTGCTTATATGGCGTCTGTAGACTAAATAGTTTTATGTAATTCTTTGTTGTTCAGTGGCTGAGGGGCCAAAAGGATGAAGAGGATTTCTACACTGAAGTCGCATACAAACTACTGTGAAACACACATCATGACTGATTGCTCATTAGTTACACAGGCTCCCCTGATATGAGCATGGCACTAAAAATACTACAAAGTGTGACTATAAGTAAAATAAATAAATAAATTTGTGAAGGAGAAAATGAGTTGTGCACTCATTTCATCTTGTGAAACCTTACTTGACTGTCTTTGTTGTACCTATGAGTTTACAAGGCACTACTGAGAGGCCGTTCCATGTCCTGAATATAGCACATATGAGGGTTGATGTTAGACATGAAGCTGTGCTATATTCAGGACGCATTTATGAAACGGCTACCACATATAGAACATTGAAAATGTATACAAAATAATAATCAAATAAACAAATAATCATGACATTTCAGCCATTCAATCTTGAGCCAATTAACCATTCTTGTAAACTTTTACCCGTGCTGGGGTTTAGTTCTAGCTATTAAGTTGACAAAGGTGGCCTAGTCCAGCTTCACCTTTGTGGAAGAATACTGTAGATAATAACAATAAATTCATTTGGAGAGTAGTCTATTTAGACGCAAGGAAAGTATTTCTTTGAATTGGGGTGAAGAGCATGGCCTATATCAATACATAGGCCTACGTTATGATATCTATCATTCACGGCCTCAATAAATGGCCCCTTGAGTCATTGAAATTTTTTTTGTGGCCCCTCATCATTTCAACTTGAGTAACCCTAGCCTAGGGGGTTAAGCGAGTTACTCTACATACAGCAGTGAAGTGTGTGCATACTAAGGTTAAAATCCAGGTGACTGTTCCTAATGCAATAGTCCTTCTTCCACAGTTCCTAATTTATCCCATTTAAAACAAAGTAAGACAAACTATGTGTATTGTCAATATTATTTGATGTTATTTTGCACATTATAGTGTATACACCTAGTTCCTACTATCATATTTGCAGATGTTTCGGAAGTGTTCAGAGAGTTCTTGGACACATTTGTGGCAGGAAGCGTGCCAGCCCGTTTATACATTTATGGTGAAATCATCATGTGTAAACAGATGTTGCATAGGCCTGTGATTAGTACATGATTCAATTAATTCATATGCCAACGGTGGTCTAGTTTAACTTCACCTTTTTGTGAAAATACTAGTGCTGTCAAAATTAACTGATTAATCACATGATTAATCCAAAAAAATTAACTCAGATTAAAAAAATTAACTCAGATTAATCCTGATGGATAAGGTACCACTTTCATGGCATTTAATATGTTAAATTTCAGATAGAAAATGGCTCAGCTATCAAGTCAAACTATACAAAGATTATGGCCTGGCTTCTGACTGTCAAGCAACATGTTTGGGGAATCCTTGGGGGTACGGGACAGGTGTGAATTGCCCCATTTGATAAGAACAAAGGCAACTATTTAGTATCAGGGCCTTTACAGGGCAAAATAAGGATCCAACATACCCTAGCATCCAAATTCTTACTGGAGTAAATGAGTTGTGATTAAAAGTGATTAATCACGATTAATCATTGAAAAACTTTGTGATTAATCCGATTAATTTTTTTAATCGTTTGACAGCACTAGAAAATACAGGAAATAACAACAGGAAATTAATTGAGTAGTCTATCTAGATGTGAGGCCAATACATCAGCGGTGTAGGGAGTGGTTTAATGGGTTAAGTGAGTCACTCTGCAAAACCCCCCACAAAAGGTAGTGCATTCTGGGGTTCAAATCCAGGAGATTGCTGCTGATGCAGTAGTCCTTCTTACTTGGTGCCTAATTTAAATTATTTAATGAGATAAACTATGATGTTTGTTGTCAATGCTGCAGTAACAGTAACAGTAAACCAATTTGTGTGTCCCCACATGTTCCATGCAATATCATTTTTGAAACGGAACAACATTAATAACAACAACCTTATAAATCACTAGCCTGTCATTGCTTTCCTACATACTTCCGCGCGATAATCATCTCCCTCCATTACGCCGTCTGGGACGCTAGCTAGTGGCGTCGTTCGCAGCGTACAATTCCATACTGCACTAAGAAGTGAGCAGGATTGGGAGTTGTGAGAGCTTACATCAGGTTTTGCTGTTGTAGCATAGCTTACTTAATCAGTACAGGTTTTGCTGTTGTAGCATAGCTTACTTCACGACCAAAAATTAGAGATTGGTTGAAATCAGATTTAATTGTTTCAAACTTGTACAGTTCACACCTCCAGTTTGCAATCGTTTGTCAATGGCTGAGATCCCAGAGCCTTGTATGAGGCACAGCGTAGAAGCCAGAGCCAAAGCCACAGGGCAACTTCCTCCCAATCAAACTCCATATTAACAAAGGAAAGGACTGCAGAAGTAGGCCGCTCACACACACAGTGGCAGTCTTGAACCTGCGAGACCCCTGAGTATATTTTCTGGTGTACACCACCTCATCCATATTAGCTAATGGGCAAATAGTGTTATATTACTGAATGCTGGGGTTATACGGAGGTGGACTATTCACCAAATGTCTATACTTTAAGTTAAAGTACATATCTTTTAACTTATTGTCCTCTTTCTTACATTTTCTGTACTTTTGACACTTGACACATTTGAAGATGCGCAACTGCGCTGCTGCTTCGTAGGATCCACCATCCATTAGTTCACAGTATGGTTCAGGTCATTCCACAATGTGCTTACTTAGTAGCGTTGTGACATGATTGTTCTGTGGAAGAGAGAAATATGTCTGAATTTGTTATATTACCAGAAAACATTTTCTCATTTTCTTCATTGCCTGTTAGATCCATGCAGGTACTGGTACTGCAAACACATCATGTGCTAGACAGGTTTTCAGCCAAAGGTTCTCACAAAGAGGTATTATATAAACATCCTCAAGACCTCAACATTAAAAACAAGTTATAGGAGCAAAGTGGGGGATCATTTCAACAAGGATACAAGGAGTTTTTATTGTCACATATTGTTACATTGTCGATTACTACTGTAATAAATGCAGTGTAATTTGGTGTCAGTCCATTTGTGCAATGTTCCAATCTGCAATGGGTGTGTTGTTGACATTCTTGGCTGTAGTAGTAGATGGCAGAATTGCTCTGATAGATAGTGCGCTCTAATATATGGTGGCTGATGGGCAACGCGATTGCAAAAGCCAACAACACAATTACAAAAGTCCACAACACAAATACAAAATCCCACAACACAAATGCAAAAGCCCACAACACAACACAAATGTCGACAACACAATGGAAGTTAGATTAGCCCAGCAACGATAGTAATGGAAGATTGGAATGGATGGAAAATTTCTCTGGTAATGGAGAGAGGTTACCATACTACCATACTAATAAACGCTCTGTACATGTAGCAAGGTCGGTTCACACTGCACAGGGGACTCAAACCCATCACCTTGTCATCAAACCCATTTCATGGGAGTCGAACGCTCTAACCACTGAGCAGAATAGGCCAGGCTTCCAACTCACGGGTTGGAAGTGTTCATTAGGTTAGAGTTAAGAGAATTTACTACATACTCCACAATTTAACCGGCATCTCTAGCTCTAGGTACTTTGATAAACCATCTTTGGCGTTATCTCCTCAAAAAACAAGACGCATTTCCAAGACAATGTTCGAAAAGCAAGACAGCGCAGCTAAGGTATGGCCAATTTTGGAAGGCTCAAGTTGCATGATGATGACGGACCATGCTTCTGCAACTGACCATTTCAACAAAACCTTAAACGTAGACCAGCCTAGAGTGTCATTACTGACTCTTGCTGCTTGTTACTTATTAAAGCGCTAGGTTGGGCTATTTACTTCTACTTCATTGAGTCTCTTGTCCATTGCAAACTTGATAGTCAAGTCCTTGTCGATACATTATTTCCCCCAGCTTCCTGTTAAGAAGTATTTTGTGCTACATGAACGTAAAAGGTGCTTTGATGTGTTGGTCTTGTGGCAAGCTGGCATGCATGTCGTGGTTGCAATTCGTTTTTGGAATAACATACAAATAGCATGGCACCTATAGCTTATTGTATAAAAAATATCCAATATAAGTAACCTTATAGGCAACCTAACTTCATGCGCATGTAGCCTAATTCTCTTGGTCATTTAACGTTACTGCTCCGAGTGCAAGTTTGAACAAGCTTGCTATCATGCATTTCATATCAAGCTAAAATGATGCTTAAAGCGGTGTTTCTGAAACTGTGGGGCGGGCCCCACTAGTGGGGTGCAGACACATGACAGGTGGGGCGCGAGACATCTCTTTGCAATCGACCAATGGTCGCACCATGCCCCCCAAATTCACAGCTATTTGTCAGATATGCGCATATGACAGTAAATTAGGCTTTCCAATGGTGCTATTTGCTAGTTGCTGTGATGAGGAATTCGAGAGAAATTTGACTTTGAATTAGTAACATGAAATTTCTAACATTGACAAAAATCCTGTACTCGCTAAGTATTCCTCACGGAGATACATGAAGTGTGCGCAAATTGAGCCTTCCAGGTGAGGAAAATTCTCTGCCTACCAAAGTGGGGAATGACAGAAATAGTTTGAGAACCACTGGCTTAAAGGGACACCAGGCAATGTTTTTACTGTTAATTTACCAGCCTCAAAGTCACTTATATGTAATTAAACGGTTCATTACGGGGTGACCAATGCCTTTCTCATCATTCTCTTGCATTTGTTTCGTGGTAATCCCAGTTGCAGAATGGCAGGTGCCGGGTCCACGAAATAGAAACTGAGAGTAGATATAACTGAAATCGCATTTATTACCGGCTTGTCAGACAACGTAACACACGAAAATGATCATTGAATGGTCAATGAACCAGATCAATGATCTGGTTTGTACTCTTGATTGTTGAAAATGTACAATGTAGTTGTATTTTTTTCTAGTGCTGTCAAAATTAACTGATTAATCACATGATTAATCCAAAAAAATTAACTCAGATTAAAAAAATTAACTCAGATTAATCCTGATGGATAAGGTACCACTTTCATGGCATTTAATATGTTAAATTTCAGATAGAAAATGGCTCAGCTATCAAGTCAAACTATACAAAGATTATGGCCTGGCTTCTGACTGTCAAGCAACATGTTTGGGGAATCCTTGGGGGTACGGGACAGGTGTGAATTGCCCCATTTGATAAGAACAAAGGCAACTATTTAGTATCAGGGCCTTTACAGGGCAAAATAAGGATCCAACATACCCTAGCATCCAAATTCTTACTGGAGTAAATGAGTTGTGATTAAAAGTGATTAATCACGATTAATCATTGAAAAACTTTGTGATTAATCCGATTAATTTTTTTAATCGTTTGACAGCACTAATTTTTTCTAATATTTCAGCGGCTGTAGGTGGAGCTCAAGAGGCATGCGTCTAGGTAGTCTGCAAAAGTGCACCAGTGTTAGGCTATTATTTAAGCCTACAGAACGTTCTGTAACAATCCTACATATGGCTCCTTTAACAATAATAGATTGCTTAGTAAAATTGAACCCAAGACCATAATAGATTATGACCCGTTTGCCTGCTTGAGTTATGACTAAAATACATTTTCCATTATCTGTTCATTCTAGTAACACTGACAGAAATGTTATGAGCTGTCTCTGCTCCTGTCATAAGTGAAGCAACTTTCAATCACAAGTCTGATTAGCTCAGTTTAGCAAGCTAAAATTAGCTACATTTACTGTGGTGATGAATGAAGCTGGCTAGTTAGCAAGCTAATGAAGCTAACAAGCATCACTTAAATTGTCCTCAGTATCGTGTTTGGAGGGATATCAAGTTAAGAATTCACATCGGGCCATCTTACTGGCATTGCCCTCAAACATGTGTCAAGGTCCTTGTAGATGGTGCTCAGCGTAACTTCTAGCTTAGCATCTTATTGACTTCTCCAATGTGTGAGCCTGCTGTTCTCCCCATAGGGGAATATTTTTCACTATTTCCCCCATGGCAGAGCTATATTTGTGGGCATGGCCAGACTTGCTGTCTGTACCTATGGGGGTTGAACACTGGAACCAAAAGCCAAGATACCTAGAGGTCAGCGGTTAGAGGCATTCAGAAGGTTAGATTTACCCAGGCTAGTCGGCATCTGTCACGCTCATAATCATAATTAAAGTTGATTTTCTCTGGAGAAAGTCATTTAAACATTTTCCTTCAATGGGCAAGAGGATTTTAGAAATAATGATGATGTGTCCATTGCACCCATCGCGAAAATAAATAAATAAATAAATAAGGCTGTGAGATTCTGGGATTTTTCCATAGACCTCAATGTCACACAGTGTCCCTCTGTACAGCATTGGCCAACTTACCAATTGCACTCAACAAATGAGTTCATAAATCATGTCTTTTCAGAAACTAAGCAGATCAAAGTTCATTTCAGCAGGAACATCAAAATGTATCAAGTGACAGAAACTAAATCACTCACGGCCTGTGATCTGGAGAAAACAGTCTTGTTCATGTCCAAAAAAGTGCAATGTGTTTGTTTTTAACTGTCACTGACCTTCACATCCAACTTAAGTGCTATTTTTAGTGACAGTATTTCCTGATCAACGTTACTTCTTTTAAGTTTCCATTCAGGCAGTCCCTCAATACGTTAGCATCAAAGACCAATGCATCTCACAGTTCCGCTAACAGACATGAAGATGACCATGAAGCGACTGGTGCTCTTCGTGTTTTGGTGTGAGTACACATCTTATCAAAGAAACATTTCAAAGCTTTTATGATTATTTTGCTGACTTCAATATAGGTATTAGTTTAATTTTTAACACCTTATTTAATTAATTTAATTGACTCATACATTTTTATTTGGCGAGAACAGAGCAGATAAGAGTTTTAGTGGATTCAAGGCATGTCTACAGTCTATTGGCAGCAGCTTGTCTTTATTTCTATCATCAACAAAATAAAACTGACTTTAGAACCACCTTATAACACATTTAACACAGAGACACAGATCTTTGATAAATATTATGATGCTTGGTGTACCATACGGTGCTGGGATCATATACTGTAGATCTATAATAACTGCATGCATGTGTTTATCGGTTGCAGTTGTGGGCTCCAGACTGGCTCTGCTCTCAGGATTACAAGTTGAAATGTCCCCAGGAGACGATATAACTTTATATTGTGCTTGTCCCAAGACTGGAACAAAAGATGTTGTATGGTTTCGAGAATACTCCAATGCAAGTCAGTCTCAACTGATACTACCAGCCGGCAAGCATACAATATTCAAACCTGTGCCTCGCTATACTCCCGTCTGGAACTCCTCAAGTCGCTCCTATGATCTCCTGATTAAAAATATCTCTGAATCAGACCTGGGCCACTATTACTGTTTCAGCATGGATATTACAGAACTGAAGGATGTTGGACCAACAATGACAAACATTTGTCTCTCTAGTCGATCTGTCGTATCTTTTCTGGGTAATTATTGACTTAATCAATTTTTATCTCTTTGTTATTTGTGTAGCCTACTTGCTGCATTTTTCTACAATATAATTATGTTAGCCTATAAAATATGTTAGAAGGAAATGTTGAGATGGTTTTTGAAAGGAGTTTTTGAAAGTAGTTGAAATTATTTATGTTATGTGTAGTCTCAAAATGAAACATTTACATTGCAGTAATTTGTGTCAAAACCCCATTCCCGTGGGATTAGTATTATCTGGGGACGTCTGGTAATTTGTATTATCCCCCCCAATTGAAGTAATTGTGATAACTTCAAAATAGAAGCTCAGTCTTAAAGGTACAATGTGTAACGTTTTTTCTGTTCAATATCAAAATATGCTTTACCTGTTGACAAGCTTGTCCTTTCTCATAAATATTAACCACCACTATCAATCCCGTCCGTATTGGCTTGAAATTTCGCATTTCCACGCACATTAACTTGGGTAGACTCTCCATGTATTGCCGCCATCTTGGAATACGGAAGCTGAAAGCGGTCATATCGTTCGCGTTTTTGCTATAGACTGACAATAGACCGACATCCGCATGCAGGCTTCTGTAGATGTAAACGTAATTTGCGTTGCGTTACGCTTAATTTCTCTCGAAGGCTACACATTGGGGCTTTAAAGGAACATTGCCATTTTTATTTGTTACCTGATCATTTCAACTCTAAAACATTTCATGAATCAGTATCTTCGACAGTATCTTGTAACGTCTACTTTGAATCACGTTGCTAAGTTGTACTAAGTTGTCCTTCCTTCCTGAATATAAAGCACTCCGATGCATAGCCTAGAAATCTAGACATACTCCAGCAGTGGCAATAGATTTGCTGAGCCAGTACGTCTTGTAGCAAGCCATAGGAAATGTGATTGGATGACGCTGTTGGAGTCATCTAATCACAACGCTTTACGTGTTTAGGGTGGGCTTTGCCGAAAACAACGGCCTTTTGAATTGGTGTTTTTTCACTTGTTCATTCTGCTGATTGGTCATAGACGATCTTATTGCGTGCAAGAGTAGTTTGAAAGATAACTGCCTTGTTCTTCCAGAAAGACTCAGAGGAATGAGTGAATGACTGAAACAAATGTTTAATGAGTTAACAGAATGTGACAATTAAAGAAATTGCAAAGTCTTTGGCGTAGGCCTCATCCGAGGTCCGGGCAAACGAGAAGCTTGGCCCAGCAGATCCTGCCGTTTCGTAATTTTTATTTTATTCTATCTTATTTTATTTATCCTTTGTTTAACCAGGGGTAATCATGTTGAGATTACAATCTCTTTTACAAATGAGCCCTGGCCAAGAAAAAGCACTAAAAGTAGTTTCATTTAAAAGAGAGAAACCTTATCTACATTTAGACCAACATCAGACAATTCCAGACACACATAAAACACCACCAAAACAGTACAGGTATAAGACACACAAGCAGCAACAAGCAAAAGAGAAATTGTAAGAGACACCACACAAATCACAACACAAGTACTCCACAGAATAATGCAGATATGAGAGACACACAAGCAACAACAAACAAAGTAGACATTATAAGTAAACAAAGACACCACACAAATCACATCACTTTACACCACAGCAATGCAAAGCATAAGTACACAAAACAGAGACAAGCAGCAAGTATCATACATAAGAGTTCCAGACAGGTCATACTGCGTTTCACTGCCACCCAAAGCACAGAACGACCCTTGACAAAAACAAGCAAACAAAGATACAATGATTTGAAAACAAAAATATGACGCAAGAAATATAGAAAGACAGACATAGAATGACCCCAAGACGAAATCAAAAGACTACAAGCCACAAACAAAACAGAACACAGGGACAGAAGACTATATACAATCACACTGATAGCGGAGCCTACCCCCAGACAGAAGGACAGGGACCCAACTGGCGGTGGTGGGGAGGGAGGTGGGGATTTCGGGAAACCGGCGTCTAGAGCAACAAGAGCAGGTAGGAAGGGCTGGTCTATAAAACAGGAGAGGGAATATGATTGGTCGAGCAATGAACGACGAAACGTCTGAGTCTCCCTGGAAGAACTAACGCTAAAGCTTCCACTTCCGACCATGATTCTATCGATGCCAGACTATACATTTTAATGTTATACAGTAGGATGGCTTGCCAGGCAACTCCATGCGGGCTTAAACAAAAAGTAATTTGATCATCTTAGCCTAGCCTAGATAGGACTTAAAAGAGTGGTAGGGCTGACCAGTATTTGTGGACCCTGATTGACTCTGATGTGACATAATCCGGTAAAATTGGAGCAAGTATTATTGAAATGCCCCAGAACAATATCAGTGGAGTGGAACGTCCAGTGTCTCTCTTGCTCATGATCATGACAATTGACAAGTATAATTTAAAGAGCATTGTGCAGGATTGTGGGCAAAATCGGTGCTACATGTTCAAAATATTTTGCTGCTTTCAGCCGTTTCCATCTTTCAAAAGCATTTCCTAAACACTTCCTTTTCCCCCCTCACTTTTGTCACAATGTATTTTGTAAGCAATGAGGCCTTGACAATGAAACAACACAAACACCAGTTGAAATGACAACAGAACGGTGACCAGACATAGGCCTACTCTTTTCCCCAGACATGTACTCTTTTTGAGACCTGAAAAAATGTCAGGGGGATTTTCAAAGGTCTGACTGGAGAGCTACCATTAAAAACATTTTCTGTGTGCCAATCACAGTCTACACCTCAGTAACGCAAGCTTCCATATTTATCCAAAAGAGCCTGTAGGCCTACTGGGCATCTCTGCAGCTTTGGCGAGAGGCAAGTGCAAGTTCACAGATTAACTAAAAAAGAAATTTCCATGCTTTCATCCATATGAAGCAACGTGCAAAGCAGGCACTTACGTTTCAGTTGTCTGTTGATTCAATGATTCAATGAATTTCAAGAACATATCCTGTCTAGATTTCCATTCCTATTTAATCGGTAATAGACAACTGCTGGGAAAAATTGAGTCACATGGAAAATACGCCCAATGTGAGGAGGACTGAAAAGTCGTTGTGTACCCTCCTGCTTTTTAAAAATGTTTCATTTTATATTTTTGAAGGTTTACAGCAATTGTTTTATAGGTACAAAATTTTACATTATATTTTTTATGACTTTGATGTGTACTCTTTTTCACAATCTCATATCTGGTCACCCTAAACTATTGGTTCTCAAACTGGGGTTCGGGGACCCTCAGGGGTCTGCGCCACATTACCAGGGGGTCCGTGAAAAAGTTTGCTACAATAATAAACTTGTCTTATAGAGATAGAAATACTACTCAGACACCCTTGGGCATCAGTAGACCTACAGAAAACCACTTCTGCACTGTCATATTTTGCCATATGCAATTACATGCCTATTTAAAACTGTTGCATCTGAAAGAACAATAGCTATACATTTTTTGCGATCAAAAGGGGTCCTCGAAAAATTTCGATTCCATGAGGGGTCCCCGTCCCAAAAAGTTTGAGAACCAACCTAAACTATGCTTCTGGGAAACAGACGCCTGGCTGGACTACAACTGTCAGTGATATCAGTGTTTAAAATTAACATGATTCCTTCATATCTGATTACATACCAAGTCCATTTTATTATTATTAAAGTTATTATTATTATTATTATTATTATTATTATTATTATTATTATTTGAAGTGTATTTCTTCTTTAAATGCTTCATTTTGGAAAAAAATAAAATAAATAAATAATAACTAGATTTGCAATTCCAAGGAATTACACAGTGCATGCAAACGTTTAAAAAAGTACACTTAGAAAGTGATCGTAGAAAAAAGTAGAAAAGTAGAGTAAAGAGGAAACTTGTTTAGGCAATCAAAGTTACTAGTCAAGTAGCAAAGA
>JAODXP020009566.1:7500-14827 GCA_027497455.2 Sardinella longiceps | reverse complement strand
GGGATGAGTGTTTATTTTTCTGATCTCTGCATCTGTGTAAGGACCCTATAAGCCAGGCTGGTGTCGTGTGGTGTCCGTGTGTGTGTGTGTGTGTGTGTGTAAGCGTGTCGTGGTGTGTAGAACAGACACTGCCTTTAGAACTATACACTTGTGTGTGTATGAGTGTGTGTGCATCCTTCACTTACAGTTACACAGCGGGTGTCATCAGCAATAATTCTGTAGGTTTTTATTTTGTTTGTTTTTCTCTGGGGGGGTGTAAGTGGGTGGGGTGGGGTGGGGGGGTGAAAAAAGTCCTGGCTTCCCTGGTGTGTGTGTTGGGCTGGTGTGGCGTTACTGTCTAAGCCTTTCTCTCCTCCTGCTGAGCTCTGGGGCCTGTAGTCCAGCCCCGCCTCGTATGCATGGACACGTCCAATCCGAGTCTTTAGTACTGAATATTCCATTTCAGTTGGAGGTTCTGAATGCATCTCCTTGGATACAGTTCCATAGAATGCATCCTGGAATCTTTCTGATCGGATCAGAGGTGTCCATGGAAACGCACGCCAGCCTGACCTGGAGTCTCGGCTCTTTGAGGAGCTCCATTGGACCAAGAGAAACGAAAACGTTCTCCTAAATCTTTTTACTTCTGTATTTAGTCTTTGCCCTGTGTTTAAACTGAATTGATTTTTTTGCGTTTGTTTTTGTTTTGTTTTGTTTTCCCTTTTTTTATTATTATGATTGATTGATTTTATGAAGATGTCTACCTCAGCACCTGTTAGTAGAGTAAAGTGTTAAGGTGCCCATGTAATGATTTAGTTTCTTTGCCCTGCTCCTCTCTTATCTCCTGTGCACATATCATACCGGCTTTCCACTCTTTAGCTTACCATCACGGGCAGCCAGAGGCTCTGCTCTCCGAGATGTGCTTGCTGGCTGGCTCAAGTATGAGTGCTGTGTGTGTGTGTGTGTGTGTGTGTGTGTGTGTGTGTGTGTGTGTGTGTGTGAGCGCAAGCGAACGTGTGTTTGTGTGTGTGTGTGTGTGTGTGTGTGTGTGTGCAGTGATACCTGTGCTGCTGCTGATGGACCTGTTAATATCCACCATGTTTTTCTTTTTTTGTTTTTGTTTATTTTTTTTTTTTAATTTGTTTTGTTGTTGTTCTCTTTTGTTGTGGGCTCAGACACATCTGTGTGACTGTCTGTCAGTGTTCTCTGGAATGTGGAAAATAAAAGAAAAAAAAAGAATCAAAAAGGTATAAAGCAACTTGATGCTGCAGGTTTCCTTTGCCATGGTCTTGTCTGTAAGTGAAGTTTGTGCCTTCAATGTTGAACAGAGTATTTTTACACCCTGCTAACAGTAGATTGTTTTGTAGTGATGATTTTTTGTTTTGTTTTGTATTTTGGTTCACAAGTCCTTTAGAAGATGACTATGTTCTGTTGTCCATGTCAAGCCTGCAGTTAGAAAATCAAATAAATGAATCTGTACACTTTACGTCTACTGAATGGATTTCTTTTCCTCGCCGAGCCGAGCCTCTCGCTCTCATTGTGATTTTCCAGCAGTGTCTGGTCTTATTCTGTATGCATAAGGAGTCTTAGGCACTCTGAGGGGACGTGCTCTGACACAATTATCTCCAGCTCAGCTGCTCCCTCTTGTGAGCGGTTAAGGTAATGCCGCCTGTCTGCACAACCTCACAGACAAACCTACAGACACACGCATCCTTTAAAATGGGGTTGCAGTTGTAAGCTATGGGGTCATCCCTATTTTCCGCTGGGTCCTATGTTCATCAGGTCCATCCCGTCAACTATAACACACCCACAGTGTCCAATCACTAAGCTAAGAGAGGCACTAAGGTTAGAAGCATTCTTAAAAGCGAGGAATATAGACACACTCCCCAAGCTGTTCAACATGGATTAAAGGCATCACTAGACAGCTTTTCACCGCTATTCGATATATCCTTACATGTCATTTTGTTCCTTATACAACACTTTGCTCTGGTCCATCTGTAAAATGAACTTGGATGGCAAATAGTCATATGAAAGGTGGATCAGCATGTGGGTACTGTAACTCCCAAAGTCATCATTCACAAAAGCACAGTTGCTTTAGTTCAGGGGTGGCCAAACTTTTCTCTTTGCCACACAGGTCTACTGAAAAATCTAAGCTGCTAAAGGCCAATGTAAAATTGAACGCACAGTTTTTAACCAGTTTCAAATTGAAAAAGTTACTGCATCATCCTCTAATAATTTTACACTCTTTAATGATACTGTTGACAAACATCACAACAGATATGAAACTGTGATACACAATGAAAATTGATAATTTAATAATGGGCCACATTATATTTATATTTTATTATTACAGTAATTTCCCCGCATATAAGCCGCATTGTGTATAAGCCGCAGGACAGTGTTTTATGCAAGTTAAAAAAAACTAAACCATATTAACAGTTTGAATGCCAGGTGTTTTTAACAAGCTTTGGCCCAGAGTGCCAGCAATCCAGGCCACTGTTGCCTATTTTTATAGAGCCACAGCGTATTCTGTGTTATAGCTATGGACACATACTATGGGTCATTTGAAAGGTAAGACTCTGAGCTCTCAGTGGGTGAAAACCGTTTATTTCTACATGCCTCCGTTCCTGAGAAATCCCAAGCTAAACAGTGGGTAGTTTTCATCAAAATCCTTGTTTTTTTCTAGAAAAGGAGATATCGCTTCTTTTATGATTATGATGGAGTGTTCTCTGTCAAGTTTCGAGGAGTGACACAAGCCGAATCATGCCTGTGGTGAGACTGCCACCTAGTGACGAACCCGCGAAAGGACAACATGACATGACGTGCATTATTTGACACGAATGCTGCAATAGTAATCAAATGCTGCCTTGTGATGTGAAAATGTCCAGACAAAATGTGCAGATCGTGAGTTTTTATGAGTTTCCGATCGTAATTTATTTCAGTTCTATTTATCACAGAGTTCCAAAAATCATATATAACCTGTGTGAGGGTTTCTATTTTCGTAAATTGTAAAAAGGCAAAAACGTAACATTACGTTTTTGGCACTCAACGCATGACAAGTAATAACGGCATATTACGTTTCTGGCATTCAAAGTGTTAACTGCCCCCTGTTTTAACCTCATAGCGGAAGAAATTTTGCAAAATCAATGTATAAGCCGCGGCTAATAGTCGAGAAATTACGGTAGGCCTATTATATTTAATTCATGGTGGGCCGCATGAAAGAGAGCAAAGGACCTCTAAGGGCCCTTGGGCCGTAGTTTGGCTTTAGTTAGCAATGGGAAACTGCATTGGAACCCACAAAGTTGTTTTTAGGAAATGGGCCCCTGGTGTTGCCCAGTTCTGGTTGGCGGGTAGAAACCACATCAAAAAAAGAAAAAACTTGTTTCAGCATGGCATTGTTAACTGCAATTAGCACCGTCTAACAGGGTCAGTAAGGTTCTGGGGACATTTGGAAGGTTTTTGTGCCTTTCAGATAGCTAGCACCAGACATAATATCCAGAGAGGATTCAAGCGTAGCGAGAGGTGTCAACGCTGGTTCAGTTCCTAGTTCTATTTTTGCAAGGGGGAGGGGGGAAAAATCCCCCTTTATGCAGACTTAAAGAATGTTTTCTTATTGTGATGTAATGATTTATGCAGACTTAAAGAATCTTTCTTATTGTGATGTAATGCATTTATGCAGACAGGAAGTATTCCAGTTTGCTCCCATTGAAATGTATTATGATGCCTTATCTTGCTCAGTATTCCATGATCTTTGTAATATCACTACGGATATTACACCAGTAACCATATTCATCACGAGACAAATAAACTTCCTTGAATCCTTGAGCTAGTTTTCATTTACATCAAAAATAGTTCTCCTGTAACCTCCATGGCTAGTCTTAGCTGCTAACATGGGAAACCCCCATAGAGGAGACCTCCACCTCCCTTGGCTAGTCTTAGCTGCTAACATGGGAAATCTGCATAGGGGAAACCTTCCTAGCTAGTTGTTGCTGCTAACAAGGGACACCTCCATAATAGGGGAATCCCTAATCTTCCTGGCTAGTCCTAGTAATTGCCGCAACACCATCTTTGTCTAACTTCAACTAGTCCTAGCTGCTAACATGGGAAACTTCCTGGCTACTCTTAGCTGCTAACATGGAAAACTTTCTAAGCTGTGTGATGGAGGAATTTGAGGTGTGCGGCTGAACGGTACACCTCAGCCAAAGATGACAGGAATGTGTACACACTTTCTCTCTCTCTCTCTCTCTCTCTCTCTCTCTCTCTCTCTCTCTCTCTCTCTCTCTCTCTCTCTCACACACACACACACACACACATTCACACACCTATCCTGTTCTGTCAAACTATGGCTTGTGGGCCTGTTCTTTTAAATGACAAATTTTGACATAAGTCAGAGTTACATCAGTGACAACATGTACAGTAGGTTTATGCAATTACATAAGAAACAATTACAACACAAGTCAGAGTTGGCCTACAGCAGTCACATGTACAGACTATAATTACATGACAAATTAAAACCTTTGACATCTAATTGTTATTAATTTAATTCTAATATTTAACTGTTAGGCATAATTAGTATTTTATTTGTGATTGATTTACACTTTTGGATTGTTAACACCTCACAAACACAATGACTGAGGGCAAATGTCATGTCAAAACAGTAGACTCGTAGTACATGATGACTGCCCCTAATTATAGAATCACGTTTTTGGAACTGTTTGAAGTGTGCTTTTGAACGCATCATTGGAATCTTTCTAAGTGTGTTTTTGAACATATCATTGAAACCATAACAGGTGTTTTTTTAACACACCATTAAGTGTTTGATCTCTCAGTCAGGTCAGATAGACAGATAGATACATACATACTGTACATACATACATACATACAGTACATACATACTTTAAAGTCAAGTCAGATAGATGGATACATACATACATACATACTTTATATTCAGGTCAGATAAGCGGTTCTATTCCGACTCTGACTGCTGAGACAAGTGTGAGTTTTGGAGGTTTGTTTCTCCTGTCTATCAGACAAACTGAATAAAGGTGCAAGCCAGGTGAATAAAACTCAAATGTGTGTGTTTGACATGGGGGGGATGGGGTGTGTGTGTGTGTGCGCGTAGCAGCACCTGTTCAGCACAAAGCTCACCCTGTTCCACGGCCCTCGGAGTCGGAGTGAATCCCACCTTTTCATTGGTGCTGACCCTGCCTGACGTGACACCGGGCTTTTCAACAATCCCTAATTATGACCTTTGGCTGGGGCCGTTCACACGGCAACCCCTGATCAGGCGGGACGCACGGCGCTGGCACAGGTAGCGCTGTTCCTAGGCAACCTGTCGCTATCAGTGGCTAGCTGGGGGATATCTGGAGATGGACCGGCCCCCACAAAGACCTGGTTGAGCCCGCTGGACGAGGCCCCCTCCACACACACACTCACACACACACACACACACCCCTGCGCCACAAACAACGGCCTCATTCTTTCGGGCCTGTGCTGACCTCATTGTCTCTTTGTCAGGCCCAAATCCCCAGTTGCATACGGACTAAATGGCAGAGAGAGAGAGAGAGAGAACTCTGGACAGCTGGGACAGGACAGGAGAGGAGAGGAGAGGAGCGGTGTGGAGCTCAGCTAAGGACAGCGCAATACAGGACTGCAGCAGAACACTTAGACAGAGTACAACTCACAGGAGTGCAGCAGAACACTTAGAGTAGAACTCACAAAAGTGCGACGGAACACTGAGAATAGAACACAGAGAGGAGTGCAGCAGAACACTTACTGTAGAGTAGAATACAGGGGAGTGCAGCAGAACATTTACCCAGAGTAGAACACAGAAGAGTGCAGCGGAACAGTGAAGTTTGAACACACAGGGGTGCAGCGGAACAGTTAGATGTAGATACAGAGGAGTGCAACGGAACACTTAGAACAGTTTGAGTAGAACACAGAGGAGTGCAGCGGAACACCTGGACAAGGCGAATGGAGTCTCTCACGCCTAAAAACTGACAGGTCTGCAGCCACAACGCTCAAAACAACCATGGTAAGAACTTTCTCCTTCTCTATTCTTTCTCATGTCCTTTTTCTTTACCTTTCTGTCTCTCATTTTCTCTTTCTTTGCTTCTATTCTCTCTTGTTCTGTTCTCTCCTCTATTCTCTTCTCTCATCACTCTTTTCTTTGTTTTCTTTCTCTTGTCCTCCTCTTCTCTATTCCCGCCTGACAGTCAGAAGTGGGACAGCACAGGTAAGTGGCTCAGCTCAGGTGTTTCGTCTCTAGAGTGCAGGTACAGTACAGGACAGGTGTGTCTGAAGTACATTTAGTGCACTTTAGGACAGGTGTGTTTGGAGTCTAGTGAGGTAAGCAGCTCAGGTGTGTCGTCTCTAAGAGTACAGTTACAGTACTAGACAGGTGTGTCTGAAGTACAGTTAGTGCACTTTAAGACAGGTGTGTCCAGAATACAGTTACAGTACTAGACAGGTGTGTTTGGAGTATAGTGAGGTAAGCAGCTTAGGTTTGGGTGTTTCGTCTCTAGAGGACAGGTGCAATACAGGACAGGTGTGTCTGAAGTACATTTAGTGCACTTCAAAACAGGTGTGTCAAACCCTAACCCTACTTTAGGACAGGTGTGTCCAATTTCCAGTTTCCAGCACTTTAAGACTAGCCTGGCTGAAAAGCCGACTGTTGACAATGTCATACAGTCTGGCCCAATGCAATTGAAATAGGTTTCCCTTTGGATATGACGTATTCTCTCACCTGGCTCTCACTTCCGCGTTCAGTAATAACAGACCTCTGGCAAGTTCTGATATATCTTAGTGGCAATAAATCCTCAAGACCATGGATTCTAATGTCATGTACCAATTTTGTGAATGTAATTCGAAAGTAGGGGGGAGAATAACAAAAGTGTTCCTATGCTGTTCTGAGACATCGCTCTAAACTGTGCTGATTGGCTAAACCGTAGAGCAACCAAGAGAAACGGAAGTAGGGGAGCTTGGACCAAACTACGTATGGAGATAAAATGTTTAGCGGAGGTACGTAGGATGGCATCGCCAGACAACTTTAGGACAGGTGTGTCCAGAGTACAGTTATGCACTTCATTGCACAGGTGTGTCCAGAATATAGTTACAGTACTGGACAGGTGTGTCCAGAATACAGTTAGTGTCCTTTAGGTTTAGGACAGGTGTGTCTAGGGTACTATTACAGTACAAGACAGGTGTGTTTGGAGTACAGTTAGTGCACTTCAGGACAGGTGTGTCTAACCCTAACCCACTTTAGGACAGGTGTGTTATCTCCAGAGTACACTTCATACACTTCAGAACAGGTGTGTGTACAGTTAGTGCATTAAGTCTTTAGGAAAGGTGT
>JAODXP020009566.1:0-2500 GCA_027497455.2 Sardinella longiceps | reverse complement strand
CGGCAGCTAACGTTAACAGAATGGGGCATTTCAAAACGAAAGCAAACACACACACACACACATGAAGTGACTAAAAGAGACATTAGCCTTGGGAGTCGTGTAGGGAGGGAGATGATCATTGAGCGGAAGTGTGTAGGAAGGCAAAGCCAGGCTAATGTCCCTCTCAGTCACTTCATGTGTGTGTGTGTGTGTGTGTGTGTGTGTGTGTGTGTGTGTGTGTGTGTGTGTGTGTGTCAGAATGTGGCACGCGAGCGAAGCTGCCTCGCATCATCGTGTGTGCAGTAGAGGCGACGCTAGGCTAATGTCTCTCTGTCCCAGGTGAACCTAATATCCATAGCCAATTGCACACCTGCAGAAGGATCTGTAGATTCACTTCAGCCAGTGGATCGTCGCCGTGTGTGTGTGTGTACGTGTGTGTGTGCTCACACACACACACGCACACGCACACGCACAGCATCACACGCACACACACAGGCACACCTGTGGAGGATCCATCGTCACCAGCCAGTGGATCGTCACCGCCGCACACTGTGTACACAAGTATGGCTCACACACACACACACAAACACACACACACACCTGTGGAGGATCCATCATCACCAGCCAGTGGATCGTCACTGCCGCACACTGTGTACACAAGTATGGCTCACACACACACACACACACACACACACACACACACACACACCTGTGGAGGATCCATCATCACCAGCCAGTGGATCGTCACTGCCGCACACTGTGTACACAAGTATGGCTCACACACACACACACACACACACACCTGTGGAGGATCCATCGTCACCAGACAGTGGATAGTCACCGCAGCACACTGTGTGAACAAATGTACACTGTGTGCACTAAACCATAAACAAACACACACACACACACACACACACACACACACACACACACACACACACACACACACACACACACACACACTACACCTCACATACACACACACACATAATGGAGCAACTCTCTCACTCACACACACACTCACACACCTGTTCCAGCTCCACTGCAGTTATGCTGACTCTATTCTGAGCCCAAGAGATGTCATCAGCACACCTGTGTGTGTGTGTGTGTGTGTGTGTGTGTGTGTGTGTGTGTGTGGTTTCAGTGAGTGTTTCTGTGCAGAGAATGACACAGTTACTGTAGATGAGTCCAGTCAGACTGTTTATTTGTGTATAGGCGTACACAAACACACACACACACACACACCTGTTTATTCGTGTATAGGCGTACAAACAGCCTTCACTTAGCTGCACACAAGAGACCAGCATGCAGAAGGATCCATATTCATCACAGCAGTTATTTTACTCCAGGCTACTTCCCTCTAGATAAAGTACATAAAGATAGGAGCTAAATGGGCAGCATAATAATATGAATCTCTTGCCTCATGAAGCTGCTTACTGAAACAGTAAACTCATGGAATGTTTCTCAGAAATGTGGAAGCATGCTTCAAAGGCTGTTTTTCTGAGTCATTGTCTGTCGCCAAGCACTGCTCCAATGTCTAGGATACTTCTAAATTCTATCAAGGACAGAGTCATTTATTCGTAGATTTTTTCAAGGATGCACTGATGAAATGCAGGTAACCTGACCTTGGGGGTCGTTTAAAGGTCGTCGAGCAGGTCATTTACTGGTGACTGATGACAATAATTGAAGGTCGATCAGCTTTTTTTCTGCTGATATTTGAACTGAAGAGACATGCTTGACTGGATAGTTTGCTGAACCATCAACGTCAAATGTATTTTCAAGATTGGTCTGTTTTGTTAGAATGTTAGCTGTTCTGTTGGATCTGGTGTTGCCAATGGAGGCTAATTGTTATGATATGCGCAGCGTTAACTCAATGTTTCAGTGTCAGGTGTAGAATCCCCACCCCCACCACTCAGCAGTTAGAAGCAGTTCATGAATCATTGTGTTGTGAGGATTTACACGCACCGCCGCCAGCTAGTTGAGCCAGTTGGCATCTGTTACACATTTGAAAGAAAGTGAATTTATGAATTCAGATATGTTGCTGTTGCTCCGTGCAGTTAAAGGGGTTATATTATGGAAAAATCACTTTTTATGGCTTTTGAATTTGTTTCTTGAGTCTATACTGCCTCTACAGTAAGTTTGATAAATGTCTCAACAAGAAACAGCCTGTTCTGAACATTAGAGCTAAGAAAGTTAACTTGAAAAAAGGATAATATGACCCCTTTAAAGGTACCTCAGGTCTCCATGTTGTTCTCCGTGCAGCTACAGGCTACCTCAGGCGTCCATGTTGTTACCTCAGGTGTCCATGTTGTTCTCAGTTCTCCGTTCTCCATGTTGTTCTCCGTACCTCAGGTGTCCATGTTGTTCTGCCTGCAGCTACAGGCTACCTCAGGTGTCCATGTTGTTCACCATTCAGCTACTGGCTACCTCAGGTGTCCATGTTGTTACCTCAGGTGTCCGTGTTGTTCACCATTCAGCTACTGGCTACCTCAGGTGTCCATGTTGTTACCTCAGGTGTCCA
>JAODXP020009565.1:0-2500 GCA_027497455.2 Sardinella longiceps | reverse complement strand
GTCCATATTAACAGTCTAAACTGTGTTTACATGATTATTGACCAATGTGATGTGTAAAAGATGAAGTTATAAGTTATTTTTTAATGAAAATGTGATTGATGTGTGTGTGTATTGATGCTGCAACTGATTTTGATAATAAAACTGTATAATGATTATTTAGGCTCGCCTGTATACATTATTTCAAAGTGAGTTATCTAGAGTTCCTTTTACCCAATTGCTACAAAACCTGGTATGTATTTAGGCAACAGGTAGATGCAACTTTCTGCTATTTCACTTTTTTTATAACATGCAGCATTGAAGCTGTAGAGCTTTAAAAGCCCATTTTTTTGGCCCGGAATATGCAAATTTTATGCAAATATATGCAAATTAGCATATATAAATAATAAATATTTGTCATGTTAAATACATATTTGTGTAGCCTAACTATCTGGCTTCAAGATGAAATGTGTGTTTTTATTTAGATATGCTTTGCTTAGTAATAGCAGAACAAAATGTTAAAGGAGTCAATTTTGGCCTATTTTTGCCCTGTCGGGAAAGAGTTAATGTGTCCCAATGGTGTGTGTGTGTGTGTGTGTGTGTGTGTGTGTGTGTGTGTGTGAGTGTGTGCGCACTTGTATGCGTGCATGTGTGTGTGTGCACATGTGTGTGTGTGTGTGTGTGTGTGTGTGTGTGTGTGTGTGTTCGTGTGTGTGTGTGTGTGTGTGTGTGTGTGTGTGTGTGTGTGTGTGTGTGAAGCCTTGCACATCTGGATTGCATCACTGTAGCTGGTGATGTCATGGGGAGCTGTACCCTCTCCGCTGCAACAGAGCATCGGCTGGATTTACAGTCCCGCTCTTTTCTGGAACTCTCTCTCTCTCTCTCTCTCTCTCTCTCTCTCTCTCTCTCTCTCTCTCTCTCTCTCTCTCTCTCTCTCCCCCCCTTTCGTTCACACACACACACACACACACACACACACACACACACACACACACACACACACACACACACACACACACAAGGCTCAGAGACAGCACATAAAGGCATAATATACGCTTTGAAATGCAACGGACGGACTATTTTTCTTTCTTTCAACTCCCTCGCTTTCTTCCCCTCCTCTCCTCTCCTCTCCTCTTTCCTCTCCTCTTCTCTCCTGCTCTCCTCTCCTCTCCTCTCCTTCCTGCCCTGGCTCTGCCAAGTCCAGGGGTGTCCAAGTGCCTCTCCTGGAGGTCCGGTGGCCTGCGGGCCCCATTGAAGTCTTTGTCTTCCTGGAGCCTTTTCAGACCGGCCCCTTCTCTCCCTCTTTCCCTCTTTCTTAAGGCTGCCACGGGCTCAATTAAACACGCCGAACACTCACCCTCCCAGCGGCTGCCAAAGCACACTCATCATGTCTTACGCTCTTTCAGTCCCTTCTCTCTCTCTCTTTCTTTCAGTCTTTCTCTCTTTCTTTCAGTCTTTCTTTCATTCAGTCTTTCTCTATCTCTCTCTCTCTCTCTCTCTCACTCATCATGTCTTACGTTCTTTCAGTCCCTTCTGTCTTTCTCTCAGTCTCTCTCTCTCTCTCAGCCTCTCTCTCTCTCTCCCTCACTCATCATGTCTTACTTTCTTTCAGTCCCTTCTCTTTCTTTCTTTCTTTCTTTCTTTCTTTCTTTCTTTCTTTATTTTAGTCTCTCTCTTCTCTCTCTCTCTCTCTCTCTCTCTCTCTGTATTTGGTACTTTCTTTTTTATGTTGTTTTTTTTTCTTTTCTTCCTGGCTTTATTTATTTTCTTCAGTTCCTCCTTGTAATGATTATAAAGTTTGGGGAGGGAGGTCTGACACATAACTTTGTCCTGAATCAGTTCAGGTTATTCACAATTTTGCTCTCTCTCTCTCTCTCTCTCTCTCTCTCTCTCTCTCTCTCTCTCTCTCTCTCTCTCTCTCTCTCTCTCTCTCTTTGCTCAGCAGCTGTCCTGCTGAAGAGCTCTTTCAAACATTCCTCCCTTTTCCTTTCAAAGAGAGGGATGGAGGGAGGGAGAGAGTAGATAAGAGAGAAAGAGAGAGAGAGTGTGTGTGTGTGTGTGTGTGTGTGTGTGTGTGTGTGTGTGTGTGTGTGTGTGTGTGTGGCTGTGGTCCTTAACTCACAGTGACTTTGTTTTTCACCCGGTCCCACTCATTGCTGTGATGAAGAGTGTGGACACATAATGTCAGGGGATTTGAACAACACACACACACGAATGCTCTACACACACACACACACACACACACACACACACACACACACACACACACACACACCACACCAAGATACTGTATCTACACATATGACACAAGGTCTTTGGAGATAGGGACCTGCACACACACACACAGACACACACACACACACACACACACACACACACACAGAGACACACACACACACACACACACACACACACACACACACACACACACACACACACACACACACACACACACACACACATATTTGCCACCCCCTGTCCTAGGAGACTGACAGCAGTATCTACACTCCAGCAGTAGATTAAG
>JAODXP020009564.1:7500-10000 GCA_027497455.2 Sardinella longiceps | reverse complement strand
CCAGCTGTGGAATAATATTATTATGCATTAGTGCATTCTGCAGTACACATGATGAAGCATTGCCCAGGATCCATTGTAAAACAAACACAGTCAGTAAGATGTCTACTGTAGACGCAATGTGTTTTTTCATTGAGAGAGAAAGAGTCTCTAAAATCATGGTCAAGTGTGTGTACTCCATATGCATGCATGAGTCATCTCTTCTCTCTGAGTCTCTACCGCTTCCTTTGTCTGTGTGTGTATGTTTGTGTGTGTGTGTGTGTGCGTGTATGTGTGTCTGTATGTGTGTGTGTGTGTGTGTGTGTGTGTGTGTGTGTGTGTGTGTGTGTGTGTGTGTTTTCTGTGTGTGTGTCCTTTCTCTGGGCTGTCTTATGGGTGTAGTGTGTGTGTGTGTGTGTGTGTGTGTGTGTGTGTGTGTGTGTGTGTGTGTGTGTGTGTGTTTTGGGTGTGTGTGTAGAAGTGTTCCTGCCTTAAAGCCCTACAGAGTTTCTACTAACTCAGAGGCTGCTTTTCAAGGGTGTGAAAAATAAATAGAACAGCTATGCTTCAAAGCACCTCCTCCTCCTTCTCCTTCTCCGTCTTTTTTTCTTCTTCTTCTTTTTCGAGGGCAAGGGCATGTAACTCACACATTTTTCTTTGAAATGTATGTATGTCCGACTGCTATTTCTCAGCGAGGACTCATCTTCAGCAGTACCTCTGGAAGGAACTGCAAGATAGGCGAGGGGAAAATGTTTGTGTAGACGAGCGAGAGAGAGAAGCCATGCTGTGTTTCCAAAGGGCATCTTAAAGTGCAAGTCACAAACAACACGCACAAGCACATTCTGCCGTCGCCGCCTCGTCGCCTGTTCCTGACTGGACCCTGACAAAAGGATTCAGTCGCTGCTTTAGTTGGCGTAATTGTCCTCAGCTTCGATTGGGCCCTCCCGCTGTGTGAAGACTTAATGTTCATTTCCATAGAATAATACGGCATACCATAAGCATAAATTGAACATTAAAAAAGTTTTGTGATGTTTCTATCCAGTCTCTCTTTATGAGTGATGTACTTATGAAACTTGGTCACACTTTGCTTTGGGCTGCATATCATTTGACTTGCATGCATATTCAGCTTGTGTGTGTGTGTGTGTGTGTGTGTGTGTGTGTGTGTGTGTGTGTGTGTGTGTGTCTAGGGGCAAAGGCGTGCTGAGACCAATTAGAAGTCAGAAGCCTGGTTCGATTCCCAAATATAGAACTGTCTGCTAATTTTCAGCCAATTTGATCTTAACATATCTGTTAAAAAGTGTGAGGTTTTCATCCTCATGACCTCATCCCATGATTTTAAACAGTCATCAGAAAAAAAGAAAGATATCAGAAGCAGTCCCGTACAATACATCATTACTTTTGTTCAGCGCTTTCTGTTAATCCCCCCACCCCCCCCAAAAAAAAGGAAAAAACTGAAACCTTTCTATATGCAAAACTTCTCAGGGCTGCAGTTAGGGCGGTAGTTTATCAGAGGGCTGCCCGCCACAGACACCTCAGGGGGCTACAGTATGCTAAACACTTTCCCCTGTCGTCTGTCATGGAACAAAGTGGAGCAGAAATGTTATTGTTTACATAAGGGATAACGGCAAGAGAGGTGCGCTGTTATAGGGAATTAATGCACGAGTCAAAGGCGAGGAACTTCACAAAGACGGAAACCTCCGCCAACTTCATTAATTCCGTAGAACAGCACACCTCGAAGGCCGATACCCCACTTATCACCGACTGCAACCCCATACATGTAAGGAATAGACGTCTATTTAAAACATACAGTACACAGACATATGGGAGCGAAAGATTCACTTAACTTGAATACAGTAAATAGGGTTTGGGTGTGGGTGTAGGGAAAACTAGATGGAGACAAAGTAAACACACTCTCAAGCTATCTTTTTAGATTGTTTTTCCTTTGTTTACATCAAACATACAAAAAAGTTCAGTTCAGTTCAGTTCAGTTGCTGCACTGGTTATCAGCAGTAACAGCCTATTCCATTATTGCTGACGAGTTCCACCCCTGTTATGGGTTGTTGTAATTAAGCCTACTGTTCAAAAGAGCATTGAGTGGGAAAACACTGAGCATGACAGTATGTAAAAAAGCTTTTAACCCTTTGTAGGTCACCCCCAAAAAATATTTATGAAAAAATTATTTTTTTGTCTTTTCCAGCTCTAGTAAGCTCCAATAACAAGAATCAATGATTTTTTTCTCAATCGACCCCCCCATCTGTATTTTGTGAACCTCTACCAAACGGTTGAGATGACCGTAAGGGGTGCATTTTACGGAACACTGGAAACATATAGAAAAAATAGATATTATGCTATAAAACTTTGTATATATGCATATTTCTGCATACAATCACATTACAAAGTGCTCTTTATTGCTTTTTCAGCAAAATTATCTACTTTTGTAATAGGCTCCTATTAAACACCATACTAATGGTGATCCCATTGAAATGCATTGGTACATTCTTCCAAGCCCAATAACCAAGGACAG
>JAODXP020009564.1:0-2500 GCA_027497455.2 Sardinella longiceps | reverse complement strand
CTATGCCCGCCGCCTCTGCCACCTCCTTTCTGCTGCCAGGGCAGGCTCACTAGAGACAGACGTCAGAACTGATCCACTCAGGTGCCTACAGAGAGATTCAGACTAATAAACCAGACACTCGTTTGGTCTGTTTCTCTGTCTGTCTCTGGTCCCTGTCTGCCAATCTGTGTGTGTGTGTGTGTGTGTGTGTGTGTGTGCGTGTGTGTGTGTGTCTGTGTATGGGTGTGCTGTGTGTGTGTTTGTCTGAATCTATCAGATTTAGTTGGCCCTAACAGGTGAGTTAGGATGATTGTGTATTGTTTGCTTTGGTGGGGACTGGGGAGCTCTCAAGAGCTTCAACTCAACTAATGCTGTTGGTCCTTTGATGTGGCCGTAGTGGTTGTTTTTTGTTTTGGTTGTAGCAATAGTTGTTGTTGTTGTGGTGGTGGTCATGGTTAGCCTGGCGAATGCCAAACTAAAATCACAACTGATATTTAGTCTGGAGACCTACCTATTGCATTTCTCGTGGCGGAAGCATCATTTACGATTGTCCACAGCAGTTTATTGGGCGCTACGAATGTCTATCATAGCGTCTGTACATACCTCGAAGCCAATACCAGAGCCACCACATGAGCTAAAATGCAATCGAGGGCCGTACAAATCCCTTTTTGTTCTGCGATCGGATACCGAAAGCAGGTGAGAAAAACGGCCATGGTCACCATGCTGCTTTGCAGAGTGAAATGAAATAAGCGCGCAAAGGAGCATGGGAACTCCCAGGCTAGGTCATGGTGGTGGTGGTGGTGGTGTGGTTTTGCCGTCTGCTGTTAGCCTCCATCCACTGCTGCAGTGCTGCACGACTCAGGGTAGGTACTCAGGGGTCCTCCACCTCCCATAAACACCTACATAAACCACATTGTTCTAATCTCCAAGCAACGTTCATTAAAGGAGAGTACCGGAGTGAATTCAAGCATAGCCCTGTTGAAAGAGCTTGCTAAATGCGCTAGTTAGCGAGTGGAACAAAATAATTTGGTACAGCACAGACCAAACGCGAACGCAGAAGCGAACAGGCACTTTACACTGAATCAATGGGACCTGACTGTTGGATCTGAGGTTACATTGACTCAATGTAAAGTGTTTCACGTTCGCGTTAGGTCTGTGCTGTTCGAAAATCTTTCATTTCATGCTAAATATATTGCTGTTAGAAGGCTCGTGCAGCAGGGCTATGCTTAAACTTACTCCGGTATATTGCTTTAATATAATTATTTGTGTTGAACTTAGTCTTCTAATTCTATCATATTTTATTGAAAAATACCACCAACTAAACTACTAAAATGATTAAACAGTCATTGTTGAGCAAAGGCCCCTTTCAGCCTGGGGACCAAGCAATTGCCTGGTTTGCCTGTCCTGTTGTGACAGCCCTGTGCACGACTCAGACTCAAACTCAGCTAGTCTGTGCTCGTCTATGCTAGGCTAGGCTAGGCTAGGTACTCAGCAGAAAGGCTCCATTGCTGCCTGCATTGCTCTGCACTGCACTGCTCTGTGTCCTCAATACATATAATTGATGAACACCGGGGGTTGTGATGGATGCCAGGGGGTTCTCTGTCACTGAGCCTGTTTGTCAGGATGTGTGTGTGTGTGTGTGTGTGTGTGTGTGTGTGTGTGTGTGTGTGTGTGTGTGCGTGTGTGTGTGTATGTGTGTGTGTATGTGTGTGTGTGTGTGTGTGTGTGTGTGTGTGTGTGTGTGTGTATGTGTGTTGTGTGTGTGTGTGTGTGTTTGTATGTGTGTGTGTGTGTGTGTGTGTGTGTGTGTGTGTGTGTGTGTGTGTGTTTGTATGTGTGTGTGTGTGTGTGTGTGTGTGTGTGTGTAGTGTGTGTGCGTGTGTGTGTGTCTGTATGTGTGTGTTTGTATGGCTGTGTCTGTGTGTGTGTGTTGTGTGTGTGTGTGTCTGTCTGTATGTGTGTGTGTGTGTGTGTGTGTGTGTGTGTGTGTGTGTGCTTGTGGCCTAATCACTTTATTCATGACACGGAACCGTGCATCAGTCTGTCTGAGTGTGTGTGTGTGTGTGTGTGTGTATGTTGCGACCAGCCTTGTGTGTGTGTGTGTGTGTGTGTGTGTGTGTGTGTGTGTGTGTGTGTGTGTGTGTGTGTGTGTGTGTGTGTGTGTGTTGGAAAGGAGCGAAGCCTTTTTAAAAAGTCTTGGCTGTCAGCATGAAAAGAGCCCCGCTTTTTTCTGCTTCTCTCTCTCTATCCCTCACTCGATGTCTCTCTCCTCCACTCTCTTTCTTTCCCTCATTCTCTCTTTCTCTCACTCCTTCTCTCTTTCTCTCACTCATTCTCTCTTTCTCTCACTTATTCCCTTTCCCTCTCTTTATCGCTCCCTCATTCTCTCTTGCTCTCTTTCTCCCTCTCTCACTCTTTCTCTCCCTCACTCTCTTTCTTTCACTCATTTTTCTTCCTCTGTTTCTGTGACTGTCTCTCACTCTGCAACTCTTTTCCCTTCTCTCTTTCACTTTTTACTCTG
>JAODXP020009562.1:0-5000 GCA_027497455.2 Sardinella longiceps | reverse complement strand
CTTACTTTCGGTATCCAATCGCAGAACAAAAAGGGATTTGTACGGCCCTCGATTGCATTTTACGTCACGTGGTGGCTCTGGTATTGGCTCCGAGGTATGTACAGACGCTATGATAGACATTCGTAGCGCCCAATAAACGGCTATGGACAATTGTAAACGATGCTTCCGCTATGAGAAATGCAATAGGTAGGTCCCCAGACTAAATATCACTTGTGATTTTAGTTTGGCATTCGCCAGGCTAGATTCATACAGGATTCACACAATATCATTAACTCAGTTTTCACAAAAATGGTGTTTAGGGGTTTTGCATCTGAACTCTTCATATGCTCCTTCCCACAAATCCTTCTAAATTAGACAAAAGTGTTTCATGAAAATGAAGACTATTCCAGAGAGATATTAGATGTTATGTTAGATGTTAGATGACTAGCATGGGAAGAAATAATACTCTTCAAAGTCAAGGTCAAGTTCAAGTTCAAGTTCAAGTTCAAGGTCAATTTGAATGCATTTCAACACTAAAGATACCATCAGTTACTGTAATAGCTCTACATAGCCACTAGATGGTACTCCATGTCTTGAACAGATACAGAGATGTTTTTTCTTTCTGTGTGTGTGTGTGTGTGTGTGTGTGTGTGACCTTTAGCAGGGCAGATGGTTTCGTCCGTGCCGGATGGGCAGTCCTTGTGTCCGTCACACACCCTCTCAGGGGCTACACACTGGCCTTCGGGACACTGGAACTCTCCCAAGGGACACACACACCCTCTCTCGTCGCTGAAGTCTCCGCAGTCGTCATGGCCATCACAGCGATGGAGGTACGACACACACCGCCCTCCTGAGCAGCGGAACTCCCCTTCATGACATACTTCTCCACAGTCTGGAACATCAGGACATAGATGAAAACACACACACACACACACATATATACACACTATTAGAAAGCATTACGTGTAAAAGTACTGACTTTTCACTGTCCTTAGTTCTATTGCACACACACACACATACACACACTATCTAAAACATCTGTTTACATACAGTTTACAAAACACACTCATAAAACACTCATTTCTCCTGGAGGAGACTGCGCACACACACACACACACACACACACACACACACACACACACACACACCCTCATGAACTCTTGTTATTGTAGTGTTATTAGACATGGCGGATAAGGGTCTGCAAAAACATCATAAATAACAATACCATTGTAAATACAGTTGTAAACAGCTGTGCAATGTTTATGGAGAACTGCTCGGGCAAAAGGTCAACTCAGTAATACACACACACACACACACACACACACACACACACACACACCTCTCATCGGAGTCGTCAGTGAAGCAACAGTCTAGCCGCCCATCACACACCCTGCTAGAGGCCAGGCACCGCCCACTCTCCACTCAGTCACACACACACACACAAACACACACACACAAACACACACCTCTCTCAACAGAGGCGTCAGCAAAGCCCCCGTCTAGCAGCCCATCAAACACCCACGCACACAAACACACACACACATACACACACACCTCTCTCATCAGAGTCGTCAGCGAAGCCGCAGTCTAGCCGCCCGTCACACACTCTGCTGGAGGCTAACCACCGCCCACTCTCCACTCAGTCACTCACACACACAAACACACACATACACACACACCTCTCTCGTCGGAATCGTCAGCGAAGCCGCAGTCTAGGCGCCCGTCACACACTCTGCTAGAGGCTAAGCACCGCCCACTCTGGCACTGGAACTCCCCTGGTGGACAGAGGGGGCGGGGGAGTGGGAGGGGCACAGAACTCCTCATCTGATTGGTCGGCACAGTCGGGGTGTCCATCGCAGCGCAGGGCCTGGGGCAGGCAGCGGCCACCGGGGCAACGGAACTGGCCTGGGGGTAGGATGGGGCAAAACAATGTAACCTCAGATAATAATCTGAGAATATTTGATAATAATCAATATAAAAAATAGAATCCAATTAGTATGTCTGCTAGAGTGTAATACTGTAAAAACTATATTCTGCACCCTTAGTTACTGTAACAAACACACACACACACACACACACACACACACACACACACACACACACACACACAAACACACACCCTTTTACAAAAGTATTTACTGGGTAAATAGTTTGAAATTCCAGTATCATGAAATACACACACACACATATACACAGACACACACACACACACACACACACACACACACACACACACACACACACACACACACACACACACACACACCCTTTTGCGTATACCCTGTGCATCGTTATTGAGTTTGAAATTCCACCAAAAGGTGACCCCCTTACCTGGAGCGCAGGTAGAGGGGCAAACCTCGTCTGATCCGTCGCCACAGTCGTCCTCGTTGTCACACACCCAGAGGGACGGAACACAGCGACCACCCGCGCACTGGAACTCCGACTCCAAACACGGCGGGGGCGGGGACACGGAGAACCCTCACACTCCCAACCTCCCCCTATACACGTGCTGATAGAGCGATAGATAGATAGATAGATAGATAGATAGATAGATAGATAGATAGATAGAGAGAGAGAGATAGAGAGAGATAGGTTGATAGATAGATACATAGATAGATAGACAGACAGACAGAGGTAGGTAGATAGATAGATAGATAGATAGATAGATAGATAGATAGATAGATAGATAGATAGATAGAATTCGGGATGGGGCAGGAGGTGTAAAACACACTTAGTACTAAGCACAACTTAAAGGAGAAGTTTACTATTTAGCATATTTAGCCCCTTTTAGGTTTAAATAAATAATGATAAAGGTTTAAGGTTGTTTTAAGGACATTATCGGACATGCACAAAGCAGAGCCATTCTAAAGCAGAAAAGGGGGATTCTAAATGAGCCAAATATCAGAGACAGGACTAATTGACAACATCTTGGTGTTGATGATTCTATTTCATCCTAGACCCTCCAGTAAATTAGCCTGGGCGAAAGCGACTGTTAACTGTGTCATACAGTCTGGCCCAACACAATTGGAATAGGTTTCTGTTTGAATATGACGTATTCCCTCGCCTGTCTCTCACGCCTACAACTTTCGCTTTCAGTATTAACAGATCTCTCACAAGTTCTGATCTATTTTGACATCGTAGTGGCAATAAATCCTCAAGATCATGGATGCTAATGTCATGTACCAATTTTGTGAATGTAATTCGAAAGTGGGGGAGAGAATAACAAACGCGTCCATATCACTGACCTCAAAAAAGACTACAACATTTTGAGACATCGCTCTAAACTGTGTGCTGATTGGCTAAACCGTACAGTAACCGACGGAAAGGCAGGAAGGGGGTTTATTCCAGACTATGTGCGGAGATCAATGTTTAGCGGAGCTATGTGAGGCTACCAGTAAATGGCCTAAACATGCTAAAAAGTGAACTTCCCCTTTAATCATGTTATAAGTTCCCACTTAGCCTACACACTTGTAAATGCACATGGTAGAACAATGTAAAGTGTAAACACACAATATCCACAGGTGGAATGTGTAAAAGTACAAATTACTGTAACTCATTGTGAATGGCAGTGGAAAAGCACATTATTTATGTGTGACAGTAGAGTTTGACAGTACTTCCCAATAGATCGTATTGCATGCTGAGAGCACACATGAGAGTGTGTGAGAGTCCACACATCTGAATCCTGCTGGATGACTGGATGAGTTCCACAGTTGTCAAGGGAATGACCCTTGACCTTTATGTGTCATACTGTATTTCACTTACCCATAGGTGAGTCATCATTTCCAACATAGTAACTGATCCATGAGATTTATTTGTTTTGGGGCGCTTGGGATTGCACCATTGTGTGTGTGTGTGTGTGTGTGTGTGTGTGTGTGTGTGTGTGTGTGTGTGTGTGTGTGTGTGTGTGTGTGTGTGTGTGTGTGTCTGTGTGTGTGTGTCAAACCCACCAGTTTTGGCAGTGCTGTGATAGACTGGAGCCAGGAGGAAACTCAGAATCTTCCCAATGACATGGACACTGAGACGGGGGAATACAGCCAGAACCTGCACACACACACACACACACACACACACACACACACACACACACACACACACACATAAATACTCTCTCTCTCTCTCTCTGTCTCTCTCTCTCTCTCTCTCACACACACACACACACACACACACACACACACACACACACACACACACACACACACACACACACACACACACACACACACACACACACACACACACACACACTATAATGTGCTGGAAAGTCTATGTGAACAGACTCAAGGCATGTACAGATGATGCTTGATAGCTGAACACACACACACGCTCACCATAACTGACTGTTCCAGCAGGGCAGAAACACCCCTCCACACAGGAGAGCGAGCCGCAGTGTGAGTCTGGGTTGGGGGCCACACACACACACACACACACACACACACACACACACACACACACACACACACACACACACTCACTCACCATAACTGACTGTTCCAGCAGGGCAGAAGCAGCCCTCCACACAGGAGAGCGAGCCGCAGTGTGAGTCTGGGTTGGGGGCCACACACACACACACACACACACACACACACACACACACACACACACACACACACACACACACACACACACACGCTCACCATAACTGACTGTTCCAGCAGGGCAGAAGCAGCCCTCCACACAGGAGAGCGAGCCGCAGTGTGAGTCTGGGTTGGGGGCCACACACACACACACACACACACACACACACACACACACACGCTCACCATAACTGACTGTTCCAGCAGGGCAGAAGCAGCCCTCCACACAGGAGAGCGAGCCGCAGTGTGAGTCTGGGTTGGGGGCTACATCAGGGCAGGTGGAGGAGCAGGCAGAACCACAGGGCTGATACTCCAGACCATTCTCACACTGCAGAGCTACAGATGGATGGGGAGAGGGGAAAAGGGGGAGAGGGAGAGAATGACAGGGAGAGAGAGAATGATAGAGAGAGAAAGAGAGGGGGGGTTGAGTGACAGGAGGAATACAGA
>JAODXP020009561.1:0-15282 GCA_027497455.2 Sardinella longiceps | reverse complement strand
TGGGTAGTGACATACTTATTCAACCATCATTTATCTTTGTGCGTGTGTGTGTGTGTGTGTGTGTGGAGTGTTCCGTCGGCACCGCTATCTGCCCTGCTGTGTGAGTTTAGTATCTGTGAGTTGGCCCTGCAACTTCCGGTTGTCTTTTGGGAGACTCTGGATAGTCTTGCAGGTGAACTCCCTTTCTTCACCTCTCTTTCTCACACACTTTCATCTGTCCTGACACAAGCTAATGCCAACAGGCCTTCATCATGGCAACCAAAGTAGAAAGTCCTGTTCCTGTGTTTTCATCTGATTACCATGCATTGAGTGTAAAGACAGTGTGAAGACAGATATTAAGAGAGATGACAAAATATTTTGGTTTGAGGGTTCTTTAAAATACTTTAATTTTTTTAAAATATCACAGGAAAAGAAAAATTAAACTGTCCTAAAGTTAGAATCAATAAAGATTATTATACACATTAAAAAGGAAGTCTTGCAGTTAATATGTGGGGATAGATTGTCAAGATACCATAAGGTTATGGATTCCTCTTCTGGATCACCGATCACCACCAAAATCTAATCAGTTCGTACTTGTCCCAATATACACGTTGTCCGAAAATTTCATCCAAATCCATGCAGTACTTTTCGAGTTGTGTTGTACACAGACAGACGCCGGCGAAAACATAAGCTCCTTGGTGGAGGTAATTATTATCCATTTTCATGATTATGTTGCTCATGCCACTCACCAACTGTCATGTGCACAATCCTACACCACTCATTTACTCTGATGCACCAAAAACATCAAACTACAGTTTTGGGCAAGGTAGAATGGTGTACTCGCCAGCGTCCCTGTGATCTAGCAACCTTGATGGGGGGAATGCTGGGGTGCTGCTCCTGTGGTGCTTGGGATCCACCACCCATAACAGGCTGGAGTCCTGGAGCGCTGATGAGGCTTGCAGGCATTTGTGTAATGACTGGCTGTGCGCTGGAGATGGGCGTGCTAGTGGAACTATTGCCAGCTGGCCCAGGCACAGCTGTCTGGCCTGAATGCTGGCCATGCGCCTGAGCAGTATCTGTGCCTGCTGGATCCGGTGCTGCAGCTGCCGCAGTTTGACCTTGATGTTCAGGCAGAATGGCACGGGGCACTTAGCCTCCACCTGGCAGTGCTTGGCGTGGTAGCAGCAGAGGGCGAGGAGTCGCTTGCAGACAACAGGACAACCACCATTGGTTTTGCGCTTGCAGCCGTTAAAGTGCTGCACCACGCGCTTCATCTTTTGGCATGTGGGCAGTGAGCATTTGGCATTGCGGCACTGACAGGCATGCACCAGAGCTTGGATACAGCGCTCGATGGACAGGCGGAGCTGCTCTTTAGGGTCTTTCTCAGGAGTGGAATCCTGACTGTTGTCATCCAAAGATTTTCCCTGTTTTTCTGAATTATTTTCATGATTTTCAATATTTTCCTGGGAAGCAAGAGAGAATATTTAATAATGACACAAAAAAACACACATGAAACACAGCTCACTACACAGAGATGATACCTATAATTGCTTAAGGCTGAGCCATACTGTAACTGATACATGAATCCATTTTCAGCAGTTCAGCGATATTTCACTTCGAAGTATCTATGAGCCACCCAATGACAGTCTCTCTCTCACCTGTGCAGGAAGCTGATTCTGTGTGTCACTGGTCTGAGGTTGTACCCCAGGGCTCTCCGTGGTCTGCTGTGTCTGCTGCTGGTGTTCAGTTTCAGCCTGAGCAACTGGACCAACAGCTGCTGACTCTACCTGTGGTTGTGGGACATCTCCCTTGGTATCTACCCCATGTTCATTTTCTTCTGTCTTGGCCTCAAGCAGTTTACTGATAGTTGGCTTCTGATTTCCCGGCTCATCCTTTCTCTAGTATTGGAAACAATCAGTCAGAATCAATAGGAGGAATTTGTGTTTCTTTGAAAAACACTCTCACTCCAACTGACATTCTCATATTATCAATAAAAGTCCAGTCTCACCTGATTTAGCTCTTCAGTTTTGATATCACACTTAATGTCCAGGGGTTTTTGATCATAGTGTTCACATTCTGTTAATGTATGTGTTTGCAGTGCTGGAACAGTGTAATGCTCTTTGAGATGTGTTTCGCAATAGGAGGCCATGCAGGTCAGACAGGACTTCACAGCTCTGAGTTTCCTCCCAGTGCAGCAATCACAGGCCACATCTCCAGCACCAGCACAACACTGAGTAGGGGGAACAGGACTAAAGTGCTGGAGCTTCTGGACCACCTGTGCTAATGCTGAGTTTGTGTAGAGCGCAGGGCAGGACATGTATGTGTGTGAGCACTGGGGACAGGCATAGAGTCCTGCATGGTTAGGCTTGGTCCAGTATGAGGTGATGCACTGCCTGCAGTAACTGTGTCCACAGGGGATGGACACTGGGTCCTTCAGCACTTCTGCACACACTGAACACCTGAAGTGGTCCACTATTAACACACTGGCTTCGAACTCCCTTCAAAAAAAAAAAAAAAAAAAAAAAAAACACCTCTCAATGAAGAAATGTAATGTAACAATTTTAAATCTGTCATGTTCAACAATATCTCCAGTTTGACATTACCCTGCAGTTACACTAGCTACTAGCGACTTGGGCAAAGCGACCGGTTTCTATTCATTTTCAATGAGAGCAAGCGACTAGCGACAAGTCGCCAGATGGGCGGGTCTTGGATAGAAGTGAAGTCTACTTCATACAAATGTCGAGCTGTGCGATTCAAAATTTAAAAATGGCGGCGCTAACTACAATGATCTCATGTTTGGTGATAAACTAAAAAATTCCTGATCTATGACTTTGAGGTGAGAAATGTTACTAAAAAATTCTTGATCTATGCCTTTGAGGTGAGAAATGTTACTTATTAAATTGGGCTTAGTTGTTTGATTCGGCATGTTCACTTTTCTAAAGCTCTGATCATAGCACTATTCTATTGTTTGCAGAGTTACTTTAAAAAACAATGCGGAGTCCGCCCCTTGGATTGAGCCGCATTCTATTCTTTGACGCCATACTATACATTATATGTTATATCATGGCATATGATTATATGTTATATCATGGCTTGTCACGCTATGAAACTGTCACAGTTGCACAAATTCATTCAAAGTCATTCTCATAACTATCGGCACCACTTAGAAATGTGAAATAACATGGCTACAGATTGATTCCCTCCAGATCTACAAAATTTTGTAAATTTACTACCTATTTTCCACCTCTGGTCAAAACAAAACTGGGAAGTTTTCAACAACTCCAGAAGAATTTAGAAAACTGTACTAAGGTATTTTATTCCAAATTGGAGGAGTCTTGTGCCTCTTAGTAAAATAAAATAAAATACTCACATTGAATCAGGCATGAATTCTCTCTTAAAATGTTCAGGTGCTTGGTCTTCTGACTTTACACAGGTGGGTGCAGGTGAGTCTGACATCTCCAGCTTGGCTCTATAATCACACAATCACAATCATACATCAAAGCAGCAGTTCATTTTTGTCCTCGGTGGACATCAGTCTAAGTCTTATAAGTGAAGAACCATTCATGCCAACGTTTAAAATCCTTTTGTAATGTCAAGGGGACATCCAGGGCTTTCTGGTGATACCACTATTATGTAGGTGGGGTTAACAAATCAATCAAAATTGTGGATATAGCATTTTTCGGTAACACTTTACTTAACCCTAACCATGACAAATACTGGGTGACACTTAATGACAGAAGTCATGACAGGTGTATAAAGTTTATGACAGATTCATGACAACGTCGTGTCATAGTTAATGACAGTGTCATGTCAGTCTTATGACGGTACCTTCAAATAAAATGTAACCCATTTTTGTCAGTCTAAATATGAATACAAAGAGATTTCAGAAAGATCCAAAGTAATTGTAGTGGGCATCGGGAATTACTACTCCCTGTTTTTTGACCAATTTCAATGTGTCAGATGGCAGACTCATACAACAAGGTCTTTTCTTCTATTTCATAATTAATAATAGAAGATACAGACCAATATACCAATCTTTTATCAACCTCTTAGGTGAATTTACGGTGACCTATACCTAATAAGGAAAAAGCTTGATTTGGGTGATTAATTACTTTATTTGCTTATAAATTATAAATTACACTTGTTGTAAGTGTACTAACACAGAGAATATATGCATAAAAATCCCCCTAGTGTACTTCTGCCATCTTAATATCAGAACCTTTTTCCCTCTGAGTCTCAGGAGGTTACAGAAAAGAAAGTTTGTATTATGAGGACACTAGATAAATAAAATACCTTTTCGGTGGAATGGTCCAATCATTGGATTCCTTCTTCTGTACCTTTAGTCTGGAATAAATTACAGATTAATTTTTCCCATTCAACAGGTTCTAGGCGCAACATAGAGTAGACATCCTCATCTATTGTTCCCCATACTGTACATAGTAACGGAGATGCAATTCAACTCACATTTTCATTCATTTTCATCTCATTCTAGTCATGACACTTTTTTTTACTTAACTGACCTTGAATCTGGTGTCAAATCTCCTTTAAAATCCTCAGGTGTGTCCTTTGACCTCAGGGACACACAACTGGGTGCAGGTGATTCTGACCTCTCCAGTTTCACTCTAAACTCCAAGCATGTAAATAAATAAATAGAAATAATAATTTCTTGTCAGAAAACTGAACTGGATCATGTCATCATGTCAATAGACACATCAAAATAAAACAAACCAACAGCAATACAAGTAATAACTACCCTAGTACCTACAGTATGTAGGCAAGGCAACCATTAAATAAGGCAACCCTTAAGAGATCAAATACTTTTCTTATAACTTCATCAAAGTTTTTTTTTTTTTACTGACCTTGAATCTGGTGTCAAATCTCCTTTAAAATCCTCAGGTGTGTCCTTTGACCTCAGGGACACACAACTGGGTGCAGGTGATTCTGACCTCTCCAGTTTCACTCTAAACTCCAAACATGTAAAATAAACAAACAAACAAACAAACAAATAAATAAATGAACTAGAAAAGCGCTCAGAGAGCGCAGAACTCTGCCAAGACAATGTGGTCACAGATGGTGTTCTGGATCATCTATCGCCACCAAAATCTTAGTAGTCCCAATACTAGTCACAATACACACGTTGTCTGAGAATTTCATCCAAATCCGTGCAGTACTTTTCAAGTTATCTTGCTCACAGACAGACACACACACACACACAGACACACGCCGGTGAAAACATAACCTCCTTGTAATAATAAATTAATAAATAAATAAAAATAAATAAAAAAACAATTTCTTGTTAGAAAGCTGAACTGGATCAGTTCGTCATGTCAGTAGACAAATCAAAACAACAAACAAACAGCAATACACGTAATAACTACACTTGCACCCAGTGGTTAAAGTGGGATTTGGCAGGAGGGGGAACTGTCATATTTTGTGTCTGCACAAACAAAGACAAATGTATAGGAGAAGAACAGGATGATATTGTTCATTTATCTGAGGTGCCGGTACTGCGTACCCCCGTGTTCCCCCACTTTAACCCCTGCTTGAACCTGACATGGCAACCATTAATTAAAGCGACTTGATTGTATTTTGTCAAAAAAAAAAGATCAAGTGATATTTTACAAGCCTAATTAACACCTCATATAAAATATGTGTATTGAAATGGGTTTTTGCCTAAACAACGCCCCGCTCTGGCCATCTCAAACTGCAATGGCTTTGTGCTATTTGACACCTCTAGGCTTTGTTCTAATATCTATAATTCGTCCATGTTTCAGTAGCTATTTCTAAACTGAAGATTTCCTTATGAGAGAGGGCAGAACCAGAGAAGGTTGAACCATGCCTATGATCGCTCTTTGACCATGCACAACCTGTCTTATTTGATCAAAGCCAATGTAATAGTGGTTTTCCATTATATTTCTCTTTTAACTGATCAGATATTTTTCTTTTATCTCCCTTCAGAACACGGTTCTCTTCTCTGATTGGCTGATGGGTGGCCATTATTCTCGTTCCAAATTTAAAAGCTAATTACCGTTCCATATCAATGCATCAATACATAACAATAGGCAGCCTAGTAGATCTACTTTCAACTGAAAATAGTACCCAAACCGAACAGGTTAACCTCTTTTAAATTGGAGTTGCATGTTTCTTTTAAGTTTTACAGGCTTCTTTCAATATGTGAGAGATAAATACAAACGGGAGATTAGTGGGATAACAGCCTTCAAGGTGACCAGTTCTCGGCGGAGGTTAACTCACCTCGCAATTATTTTTGTCGAACCGGTCACCTCGTCGGCCGTTATCCCTTACATAACTTTATCAAAGGTTTTGAAAACAGATTTTTTTTTCTATTTTTACTGACCTTGAATCTGGTGTCAAATCTCCTTTAAAATCCTCAGGTGTGTCCTTTGACTTCAGCGACACACAACTGGGTGCAGGTGATTCTGACCTCTCCAGTTTCACTCTAAACTCCAAGCATGTAAATAAATAAATAAATAAAAATAATAATTTCTTGTCAGAAAGCTGAACTGGATCATGTCATCATGTCAATAGACACATCAAAACAAAACAAACCAACAACGATACAAGTAATAACTACACTATGTAGGCAAGGCAACCATTAAGTAAGGCAACCCTTAACAACCCTTAACAAATCTCCTTTGAAATGTTCAGGTTCAGTTTCCCTCTGAAGTCACAACATTGATCACAAATTGTAAATTCTTTTCATAATTTACTGACCTTTTTTAATAAAATGGCCAGACATTGCCTCAGTCTTGCAATGTTAGAGAAAGTGACAGCAAATTCCAGCTTCTGAATGCAAATAAATTCCAGCTTCTGAATGCAAATATAGTCTAGCTGAAATTTCACAAACCCGGAAATGTTGAGTAGTCAACATTTACAATTCCAATGTTGAGTATTCAGCATTTACATTAATGTTTTATCACTGATATGACATCTATAGACCTTGAGGATGAAATGTTGCTGTTCTTACTTGCCACACTTTGGGTAAAGGGAATACATTTCCATTGAAATTAATGGAATTCGGGTGGATTTTGGCATAAATGAGCAAAACTAGTACATTTTGTTCTGAAGCATTAAGGGGAAACTGATTTCACCATATATCCCATATGTTTCCAAGCATACATCCATATATTTTTTTCCAAGCATGCATCCAACATGGCATGGCATGACAGTGAGAAATGCCTGACCTTCCTCAATACAATAAAGCCTCTCAACAGTCTCACGTTTCATGCTCATGTACTCCTTATGCTTCAAACTAAAAAAAAAAAAAAAAAGTTGCACATATCCTCTAAAATCCACTGAATCCCATTCATTTCAATAGGAAATTTCCAAGTGTCCAAAATGATACTACTACTACTAGAATTTTTATAAGGACAGGTGTGTGTGTGTGTGTGTGTGTGTGTGTGTGTGTGTGTGTGTGTGTGTGTGTGTTTCATATGTCCACCCTACTAAGCAATCTGAAAAAGTAAATGAGGGGGTCAGCTACCTTTTGTCCTGTGTCCCTTGTTGGCCCCATACATATTCATCTGGATACTGGCCAAGAGACGCCTGGTCCAGCTATTATTATACAGGACAGATGGGAAAATGTGAGAATCGTGTTTCCACCCAGTGATGAAGCACTTTAATGTATCATTATGGCGAAAAAGGGTAAGGTGCATGGTGGTATAAAAATTATTTTTACTCTTGCAAAAATAGCTATTTAAATATTTAAATCTCTTATGGGTTCATGGATTTCACCATGAGGTATTCAAATTTCTTTTAATGAATTAATGAATGAATGAATTAATTTATTTATTTATCTATTTATTTGTATAAATTCTGTCTCTGAATTCTGACAAAATGTCATACACAGCCATGAACAATATCAATTTCAAACAAAAGTCATTTGAGTTCAAGCTCAGTAACTACTTACCCATTCTCTGTGGTCTTCATCCTTAAAACATTTCAAGTCTTCCATTTTGAGGTCATGCAACAAATCGAGCTTGTAGAACAGATGGAAACAGGCAAGATATTAACATGAGCATCATAATGGTACAATGTTTACATTTATTATGTCAATGCGTTATTCGGTCCTCGAGTTTACTGCATTGCACTACTGTATATTGTTTTGTTTGTTTGTTTGCTTTTTCCCTGTAACAGATTGTTAAGGTGGCAACATACTCGACGTTTCTGCTGGTGCGCGCGCCATCGGTGACGTCACATGTTCGTACAAACTCTTTATACCTGCCGCACGACCAAACAGCAGATGGCGCTGTACAGCGAAATCGCATAGGCTACAGTAATTTACAGGCAGTGAGTTAACCCTGTGCTTGCTTTGTTTGACTGTACTTAGTTGTGGATTAAATTTATGGATTAAATAAACATGATGTACTGAAACATGAAGTATCTCCAAGTTTCTGGTGAGTGTTTGCATACAACCCCTGGTAGTATTGTAGGCATGTTTCAGTTTGTAAAAACGTTGTGAGGGATGTTAGGACGGACGGATGACTGGGCTAAATTTAGCTTAACAATCAAGGTTTTAAAAACGTTTCATCCATGATAAGTATCTCCAAGTTTCTGGTGAGTGTTTGCATACAGCCCCTGGTAGTATTGTAGGCATGTTTCAGTTTGTAAAAACGTTGTGAGGGATGTTAGGACGGACGGATGACTGGGTTAAATTTAGCTTAACAATCAAGGTCTTAAAAACGTTTCATCCATGCTTGAAGATGTTCATGCATTAGCTGAAGATATGGTTATGTGTCAGATAGCAGGGTGATGAATGCTTCTTGGCAGAAGAGGGTGAAATAAGCTCTCATGCATTTTGGTGTAGTTGCTTATGAATGGCCCAGCTGAGTGGCGCATAGGGCTGGCGCGCGGCGAGTTACAAAATCTGTCGTGCGCACGACCTCGCAAAATTCCCCTGAAAAGGCCCATTCATACTCAACGTTTGTCCTTACGTCTGAAATTCTGTCTCTTCATACCTCCGTACGTATTTTATGTTTGCAAGTGCTAAACCCCACCCCATTATTCCTAATGAATTTCATCCATTTCGTCCGTAATCGTAAGCTCCCCATTTTCGTGTCAAACTCCGGACGAAATTCACGTAAAAACACTCCACACGTATCCGTATCCGTTTCACGTAAAAACACTCCACACGTATCCGTATCCGTACTTTACGTTGAGTATGAATGGGCCTAAAAGCGTCGCGCGCCAAGGGGGTCCACGTCATTTTGACGTCACACAACGGCACCGCTTGCGCGCGACGGTGTAAATTCAGTTTTACTCTCTGTCCAGATTGTTAATGTCAATCATCATCCCCAAAACATCAAAATATGCATTCTGTAAAAGCGATTTCTCTTTCTCTGTCTGAGGTTAAGGGGCAACTTCAGTCATTTGCAACAAGAGCTCTATTGCTCAAGCTACTCGAGGCCAGCCAATACTGGAGATTCTCTGATTCAAGGAAACCTGTATGGTTGGACCAAAATATCTTGGGTCTTCAATATTAGCTAGTCTCCAGTAGCTTGAGCAATAGAGCTCTTGTTGAAATTTGGCTGAAGTTGTCCTTTAAGTCCAACATATTTTTTACACAATGATAATAACAGCTCTGTCAGCAACTGCTGTGCCTTACCGGCTTTATGAATTCTTCAGGGTCAGGAAAGTCTTCAATTTTGAGGTCATGCAGCAGACTGGGCTTTACTTCCTGGATTTGAGGCTCTACCAGTGTGTGTCTCTTCAGGGCTGGAACTGTGTAGTGCTGCCTGATGTGAATCTCACAATAAGAGGCCATGCAGGTCACACAGGACTTCACAGCTCTGAGTTTCCTCCCAGTGCAGAAATCACAGCAAACATCTCCAGCACTAGCATAGCACTCAGAAGCAAGAAAAGGACTGAAGTGCTGGAGTTTCTGGACCACCTGTGCTAAGGCTGAGTTTGTGTAAAGTACAGGACAGGAGCTGTATGTGTGTGAGCACTGGGGACAGGCATAGAGTCCTGCATGGTTAGGCTGGGACCAGTATGAGGTGATGCACTGCCTGCAGTAACTGTGTCCACAGGGGATGGACACTGGGTCCTTAAGCACTTCTGCACACACTGAACACTTGAAGTCGTACGTTGTTAGGAGACTGGCAGTCAGGTCACTGTAAAGATATAAGCAGAGTTTTTGCAGACAAACCACTTGGTGTTTGACAGAGTAGAATAGTCCAGTACACTGCACAATTACTAGGCTATTTACCTTGAATCAGATAGTGTCAGTTCTTCATTTAAGTTTCCTGGTGGATCCATTGATTTGAAAGACAAAGTGCTGTGAGCAGGTGAGCCTGATTTTTCCTGATTCACTCTGAAAAGACAAGGCATACTGTAATACTATATGTGTATGTACCACATCATCAGAGGCTATAAGTATAGCTAACTGAGCACAGATGAAACAACAGCCTGTAGGTGCTTCTTACATCTACTGAAAAATCCCTTAACATAGGTTTGATGGCAGCTGAGCATGAACAGCTAATTTCAATCATTGACAATGGAGATTTGTCGATACATCCATTCCACACACTCTTCTGCTTACTACTATAAAGCAGAAGGTACCGCACCAAAACTGCTCGCATCTCCAGAATGGGGAAGAGCTTCTTTCCCCAAGTCAGAAGACTCCTGAACAACGGCACATGATGCAAAGCCTCTCTAACTATCCATATGTGCACAAACAAGAAATTAGATAGGCTATTGTGCTTCCCGTTATTCGATTCGGCAAGTAGCATTTTATTTCCTCCACCAAGGTTATATTTTCATGGGCATTTATTTGTATGCAAAATAACTTTTTTAAAGATGTTTTTAGGGCTTTTTGGTTTTCATTTGATAAGATAGTAGAAAGAGGAAATGAGTGGCAGAGAGAGATGGGTAAGGATTGGTTAAGGTTTAGATAAGTTTCACTTCCCGCGACTGTCATCTTAACCATGGAATAGTCCAGTGTACTGCAGACAGAGGGGTGCATGCCCTTGGAAAACTACTAAGCATGCATGAATCAGGCTTACCAAGGTGATTTTGGTGGAATTAAAAAATATATATACATAAATATATAGGCTCAAGCTAAAGCTCAAGCTACTTGAGATTAGCCAATACTGAAGATGCAAGACATTTGGTCCAACCATATAGGTTTCTTTGAACAGAGAATAATCACTTACAACTAGCCCAATGGGGCAGATTTTTAACATCATCAGACACATTACAACACACCACTGTAGTGTTTATGACTACAAATGTCTGACAAAGTGGTTAAAATAGTGTTTTCATGCAGTGTTTACAAAACCGTTTTGTAAACAAACAATGTTTGGCTGCTTGCATAAACACACAGTTTTAACACTTTTCAGGCATTTGCAGTCATACACAATACAGTTCTGTGTTTTAAGGTGGCTGTTGATACTTCATAGTTTTTGTGGTGACATTTGGAGTATGTTAAGATGATAAAAATCAATTCAAAATTCTGCCCCATTGAGCTAGTTGTAAGCGATTATTCTCTGTTCAAGGAAACCTATATGATTGGACCAAAATGTCTAGCGTCTTCATTCAGTATTGGCTAATCTCAAGTGGCTTGAGCAATAGAGCTCTTGTTGAAAATGACTGAAGTTGCCCTTTAACGTTACATTGGGGGGGGGGGGGGGGGGCTGTGGGGGCCTCCTCAGGAGCTGATTTTGTACAAATTACAGGCAGCTGCCAAGGACGGCCTAATGGTAAACACACCCCTGGTGCAACCTTAAGTAGTCACTGCACTTGATGTTTACCTCTTGCATGCACTAAGTATGTTACCTTGTCTTTAATGTCTTTATATACTGTAGATCAAATGTAACACCACTTGATCCATGGCAAAACAATATTGCTTCTCACTGCTGTCCTGTTTAATACAACTCATTATGTAATAACAGCACGTTATGTAATAACCTGACAAAATGTGATACATTTTCACTCCATTCTGAAATAATTTACATCTTTTGTAATAATTTATACATTTTAAAATAAACTGCATAAACGCAATATGTAATGAATTTCCCCCATTTTGTAATAACCTCTTGCAATATGTCCTAGTGTATTATATATTGTGTTCATGCAGTTTACTACAAAATGCATTATCATATTTATTATTAAATGCAGAAATTATGAAATAATGGAGGGAGAATGCATTTACATATAATACATTTTATCAGGTTAGCATAATGCAATGTGTTAGGCTATTACATAATGGATTGCAACACACCAAACTAAATAATTACAAGTGATATTTAGTGATATTTACTTGTAGTTATAGGTGATATTTAGTCTAGAGACTATTGTCCAGAGCCATTTATTGGGCACTACAAATGTCTATCATAGCGTCTGCACGTACTGTAGTTAATACCAGAACCATCAGATGACATATAATAGAATCAAGCGCGCAAGGTGGTATTTAGGATCCCAAAAGCAGGGCAAGAAATCATCTATGGACACCATGCTACTTTGCAGAACGAAATAAAATGGAGCACGCAAATGAGGATGAGGAGTACTCCCAGGTTACAACATACCAGCATAGTGGAGTGCCGAAAGTCTCTGCCTTATTATTATTGTGTATTTTCCCCTATGTTCCCCTGTTTTCTCTGTTGTGTGTGTGTGTGTGTGTGTGTGTGTGTGTGTGTGTGTGTGTGTGTGTGTGTGTGTGTGTGTGAAACGGATGCCTATAGCTCGGCTAGCTGGCAGCCGTATGTCTAAATCCTCCCAACTCAATTCCTTGAAGAACTGATTCTAACCGCTGAGTTAGAAGGGTTTTTAGCTCAGTGGTTGTAGTGTTCGACTCCCATGCCTTGGCTTAGTTGTAGTTGACGGAGTGGCAAATTCGCCCCTGGCTACATGTGTACACACAAATGTCTGTGTGTCTCCCTCTCCGGCCTGTGTCATATGGAATACGTTCATCTTTTCGAATGGGTTTTGATTGGGGGGAGGTGTCAGGGCAGTAATGATTAGGGGATTAGATAGGTTAGTGATTGATAATGGGTGTGGTTACTGACCAGGTGTTCAGGAACATTTATAAAGTTTATTCATAGCTGAGAGAAATTAATCAAGAGTGGTATGTATTGCAATCCAAGATATTAGTGTGACGTCCAACTCACCCAGGTGCACATTTATGTCATTTTCTGATTTTGAGCTTGGAAACTACTAGGAAAAGTAAATGGAATGCCCTATAACATTCAACGTGTGTGAAATGAAATCTGTGGTGAGAGAATAATTTCGCAACTAACCTAGAATCAGTTGGCTCAAACTCTTTTTGAAATATTCTGGTGGCTCCATTGACTTAAATGACACACAGTTGGGTGCAGGTGAGTCTGGTCTTTCATGCTTCATTCTGAAATGAAAATAAATTCAACATCCTAAAAATTAAAACCATTTTATCTTTAAAAATTACACCTCGCATCAAAAATCCTTTGCCAACTCTTACCAGATTAATTACTGTATGCCTGACTAATATAATAAATGAATCAGCTATGCAACAAGAAATTCTTTGTATGATTAGAAAAATTCTAGTGGACATAATTAGTAGGTTAACAAACAGCACAGGCTACCTAAATAGCTGTAACTGTTAAAAAATAAGACAGAATGTATTAAAACCTAATGACAATTAACTAAGTAGGCCTACTAACACAAATAATGAAATTATAACGGTGGTGTTACACACATGCAAACAAAAACCAACAAACAAACAGAAACACCTGTAGGCTGTAGGCAAATGCATCATTAATTTATTTACATCTGACTTTAAATACCTTATGTCAACGAGTGCTGTTTTAGTTCAACAGCTTCAACAGTGCTTTTGAAACTTGACTAAATAAAATGTGATGAGCTCACCTTTTCTGTGACATGATTGGACCAGGTGAAGTGGCCCAGGTTTCTCTTTTCAACATGGTTCTAGGGTAATTCAATACGATAAAGGTCTGTCCATTTTGAAAAAGAAAAAGAAAATGCACACTTTGATTGATATGGACAGGTCTACACAGGCTGATGAAACGTTCTAAAAGGAAGCCTACTGCATCAACAATATGAACCAACTACCCCACTACAAAATGTAGGAAAGCAATTTTGAGATCCATTGGTCTATTCTGTCCATTTTTAAATACGTCAATCACATTTCTATTATCAACTAAAAATCACCAGGTCGTTCTGCAGGTTCAGACTCCTACTTTGAGATGCACTGTAGGCTACTTCATTGAAAACAGCTTTTTTAAACATAGCTTAATACCCAAAATCAATAAAATGAGACAGGACTACGTATCATTTTTTAGGTCGACAAGACAAAACAAGGGTGTGGTAGGTTTGATAAGAAGTAGCACCAACAAGTAGCAAAGGAGCTTCTGCATCTAAAAAAATGCTGGCCTACCAGCTCACCTTCTGAGAGAAAACTCATTAACGCCGGTTATAATGTCTTTTTGTCCCCTTCTCATTGGCTTTATTTGTCACCTGTTGTGTTGCTTAGGTCCTCTGACAGCTTCGAAGAGTGAACATTTCTCTTCTTTCACCAGGGTCGGTTTACTTCTGTATCCAAAACTTCTCTGCTTTCACTTCCCTCTGTTAACTCTGAGACATTTGGATTCTACGGGAACAAAATAAGGTCAAAAGTGTTGTTGTCAGATTAGATGTTGGCGGGCGTGCAGTCAATACAAGGCCTCTTGGAGGCTTCCTAAGACCTTTGCTAAACATTCTTTAACAATAGTAACATTAAGCCTTTAACTTTGATAAACATTCTCCTTTTTAAAATAATCTTGTCAAATGGCTCAGGTAGCCTGCCCTGAAAAGAAGAAAGCAGCATGCTGCATACTGTATTGTATTTTTGGTTTTCTTCATAATGGAATGTGTCATGGACAAACAGGAAAAGGGCATTGTAACAACACTGACCACGGATCCAGCAAGCAGGAATAAATAATAAAGAGGTTCCTGTCTTGCATTTGAACTATTTCATTGAGTAAAAGGTAGAAGGTCTCCTACAACAGCACATCATCACAGCGCCCTCTTCCCAGTGCACAATCTCACCTCCTGCCCCCACTCCCTCATGGCCCTTAGGTTAGGTCCCCCTGTGCCGTGGATCTGCCCAAGGTTTCTTCCTTTGGTAAGGGAGTTTTTCCTTGCCACTGTCCTCCAAAGACTGTTTTTCTAATTCTTATTCATTTTCACCACGCATCTAAGTTATGTTAGTGGTAGTGTTGGGCTGTTGTATGAAAAATCAAAGTTTCAAGCTTCCCTTATTGTACTTTAATCAAGGTTTCAAGTTCCCCATTGTAATTTTCCACTGTAAGGCCC
>JAODXP020009559.1:0-14573 GCA_027497455.2 Sardinella longiceps | reverse complement strand
GCATTCAGTTGTTAGGACATTCCAATAGAAAACAAAGTGATGGAACTCATTTTGTCACACACATGCAGTCGCATCACTTTCAGTTAGAACACAGTGTAAATTAGAAGATAAACCATCATCAGAATGCAAGGTACACAAAGGGACAGCTGAACATAGATCATTAGATCAAAAATTAGACTGTTAGCATCCTCTATCCTCTCTCCTCTTATGGTCTTGTAAAAGTGACTAAGAATTCTGAGATCATCCCAAATTACTTTTTGCAACACCAACACAAAATGAAAATTGTTGATTTTCTTTGCTGATATGACATGTCAGTTCCATGCGTTAGCAGGCTAGCAAATCTCCTTTCAGCAGCACACTGCCCACCCTACCACCACATTCACCTCCCCCTCTCCACACTTCTGTGATTCATTGATTTCTTATTATATTGTTATATTGTCATTCATTTAACAACGAATATAAAATTCATCTTCAATATATAGTACAATATTTATATCTCCCCTTTTCTGTCAGCTACACTGTATGACCTCATAGTCATAGATACATTCATATTAATACTCACAGATTAGGAGGTTGAAAAGGTGTACATTGTCTTAACGGGAAGGATTCATGGCCATAAACTACTTGTGCATTGATGGGAAATGGATCCTCCTCACACTCTTTAGGCATCTACAGCACAATGAGAGTAATTCATTAAGATGTGGTACATGTGGTCTCGTTCAGAGCCATAAAACAAAGAGGGGGATGAGCAACTTTTTACAGTTCACGAATCAAAATATGTAAATAACTGCCAAGGAGTCTGGGAATGCTAGAACTTGAGGAAATGTGTAATGAATGTTATGACTTTTTTTGGTATTTCAGCAGTAATCTTTATCTGTTTGATGTTTTCCTATTTGAACTTAAATAAGTGACACTAATGTGCAGTTAATGTGGTTTAACTGAATGACTGTATAGAGGTTTAACTAGTCTAGGTTATGCATATTCCTAAGACCACAATACAGATTACCAATAATGTACTCTATTTTGAAGATGCCTTGTACCTTTTTAATCAACCATGGTTTGACCCCTTTTGAGTTTCACTTCAACCACACAACCCAACCACGTGTTGTTTTTGATGCAAACCACACCACTTTTTGAAGCATCATTTAGAGAAGATTGGTAAAACTGTATTTGGCATGCAACAAGTCATGCTGGAAATCTATAAAATGAAATGGTATTATTCTGATATTTTCAATACCCTTTTGTCTTTTTACGTCGATTGTTCCATTTCCGTATTTGCGTTACTAGCCACACAACCACAGAGTATTTCCTGTATACATGACCTAATCACATTTATGTATAATTTTATATAATTATATACTACTTGCAACTTAGATTTGTGTTTTCCCCAATAATGCATGAAACATATTGCAGAATCCCTTTGGTAAGAGCTATCTTGCCAATTTAGTTGCTTTGCACAGGATTTAAATTACCTGTACAATATTGTTTACCCCTCCATAGACATTGCTGCTTGTGTATGTTCACATCCTGTGCCCCACTTTTGTACCCACCATGCATGTTTAGGTCTTTAGGGTTGTGTCTTGTAATACAAATTAGTTGACAACCAAGTGTTAGTCACAGTAGAAATTAAACCTTGTCAGTATCATCCTTCAAGTTTGCCATTTATGCCAGATAGACATACTGTCCCTGCGTCATGCTTTTGGTCAGGTGCTGTGTAATATAGTTAGATTTTAACATGGACATTTATTATATTATTTTCATCAATAATCATTGAAATTATATTCATCTCATGCTCACTCACTACACTAATGTGCAGTCAATGTGGTTTAAGTAGCCTACTGTAGGTTATGCAAGTTTCTAAGATCACAATACGGATTACCAAACTCTTGAAGATGCCTTGAACCTTTTTAATCATGCATGCTTTGACCTCTTTTGGGTTTCGCCTCGGCCTTCGCAACCACACAACCCAACGACACGTATCGTCGATCTTGTTTTTCACATGCAAGCAACACAACATTTTCAACTCTGATTTAAAAGAAGAGTGGTAAACCGATATTGGACATGCATGCAAGTCATACCGGAAAAAAAACTATACAGTATAAGATAAAATGGTATTATTTGGATATTTTCATTACCCACTTGTCCGCCAATTGTGCCATTTCCGCATTTGCTAGCCGCTACCACTAGCCACAGAACCACATGGTATTTCCCGCCAGGGGCGCTGCTAGAAATTTTGGGCCCTATGACAAAAGAATTTTTGGGCCCCTCAAATATTGATTTTAATATTAACATTTTCTCTGGGCACCCCTGTCTGTGCTGGGCCCTTAGAACCCTTAGAATCATCCTATTCTAGTTTCTGAAATCAATTTTTTTCATTTACAGGTATAGCTAACCAAGTTCTTGGTTTCGTTTTACAAAGCAGTTGATAACCATGTGCTAGTCATAGTCAGAGGTGTTGCGGGGATTTTTTAAGTGGGGGTACGCAATATCATGTTAAAAATGGAATTTCCAATATAAAATTGTTACAAATAGCCTACGTAAATGATCTGCTTAGAGAAGTGGGGGTACTCCGTACCCCCGCGTGCAACGCCCACTACACCCCTGGTCATAGTAGAAAAACATTGTCAGTACCGTGTTGGTTTTGGTTCTGCAAGTTTACCATTTCTGCCAGATAGACACATACTATCCCTGCGTCATACTTTTGGTCAGATGCTGTGTAGCATTAACCTCACTCATTTCAGATAGTAACGTTACACATCAGTAATCGATCTGACACCTTTCCATAGGACAGTTGCTTAAGAAGACTGGATTTCTTAAAAAATCCTTGAAAAGAATTCTCTTTCATATATAGCTGTTACAGTTGTGTTTTTTACTATGACGGATCGTACTCTCTGATTTGACAGTGAGTTTCATCCCAACGTTAGAGCTCTCAAATGGTGTATTTGCACATTTATTATATTGTTGGCTTATAAGAACTTGAGTTGTGTGAGAAAGCATATTGCACCAGTGCACAATGGGGATGTGGGAATAACAATGGGGATATACTGTACTGTGCTACACAACATGCCACAGGACTTTTAATCAGGCCACGTTTTTCAGATTTGACCGATGTGAACATTTCATTCAGAGAGAGCATTTGCACGAAGTGAAATAAAGTAATAGGTTCTGGTCCACCAGGCTATTAGAATAGTTAAACTCTCTAAAAAGTAGGCTATTAGCCTGGTACTTTGTATAATAATTATTATTACACTGCTCTTTATAATGCTGTGAAAAATAAAGAAAAATCCGCACACTCAAGTCTTTGCAAATAAGTTTTTTACTCTATGTTCTGCAAGCTTTCGGTCAAAAGACCTTCTTCAGGCAGAGTACTCTCTGCCTGAAGAAGGTCTTTTGACCGAAAGCTTGCAGAACATAGAGTAAAAAACTTATTTGCAAAGACTTGAGTGTGCGGATTTTTCTTTATTTTTCATTGATTTACTTGTTAATCCAGCACCTCAACAGATGAGCGGTGATTTTTCTACTTTTTTCATCTTTATAATGCTGTAAAATGCTCCATTCACTTCAATGGGACTCTCCAACATTCTACCGGTCTGATAATTTCTAATAACGGACCGTTGCTAAGTATAACAGACCGCTTTAAATGGAAGTTGAAAATGTTGTGTTATTTGCATGTGAAAAAACAAGATCAACGTTACGTGTGGTTGGGTTGTGTGGTTGTGGAGGTTGAGGCGAAACTCAAAAGAGGTCAAAGCATGCATGATTCAAAAGGTTCAAGGCCTCTTCAAGAGTAGATTATTGGTAATCTGTATTGTGATTTTAGGGGCTTGGATAATCTACAGTAGGCTACTTAAACCACATTAACTGCACATTAAATGAGCATGAGATTCTCGGAATATAATCTCAATGATTAGTCTCATAATCTCATAGATTGTCCTGGGAGATGTGTCATCATCTGCAAGCAGATGATATTTTCATGATGACTATAGTTGTTGGTGTATATATAACAGAGGGGGAAGAACAATTCACAGGGGAGTCAGAGGATAATGTTAACCAACCAGACAGCTCACTGTTCACCCTCACCCTCTGAAGAAATTCAATACCCAGCCTACCAGAGTAGGATCAATGCTAAAATTATTAAACATTTTTTTCAGCAAATAGAGGTTGAATAGTATTGAAAGCACTAACACTATTTATTTCCCCAGTCCTCATCTTCTTTAGCTATCAACATATTCTATGTACTGTAGTCAGCAATAACCACACAGGAATCAGACATCATTATATAACTTTTATTTAAAAAGTTAGAAATTTGTAGGTTCAGTCATTTTCTCTTCCTCTCTGTTCCTCTTCTGACCCTGTAGGCTGGAGACTCTCCCAGGCCTGGCGGGTTTCACCTACCTGTAGGAGAGGTGAGTGTTTATTGTACATGAGATGCATTATGTCTTTTTTTAAGTCAAAAAAGTTTTATGAAACAAGGTAAGACTGACTTTCCATGAATAACACCTGTTTGAGTTTGGTCTATGCTGCATCTTTTTGGTAAATTTCATGATATATTGTGTAATTCTGCATTTCCATCCTCAAGAGTAGTCCAGGCAACATAGCCCATTTTGGGGCCAAAAACAGAAGCAATTGTAAAAGTTTTTGTCAGCTAGATCATTTCTTTGAGGTGTCCAGAACAACATACTAAAAGTACCAATATAGGCCAGAATAGGTCTGAATAGGGCTATTTTTCTCCTTTAGTCAAAATAAAACTTTATGCAATGAAAGTACCCATGAAAATACCCTTAGCATTTCGGTTTTTCTGAACATTGATTTTAATATGCATGTATGAGCTATATAATCTAATTAGCCCCAAATACACCCATTTACATGATAGTGAAGAGATAAGCTGACCTTCGAAGACCTGTCTAAATTCATTTTATATGACACCCTGTGGGTGTAAGCTTTCAGAAAGGTATAGCATAAGGGGTAGATTAGTTTTCTCTTAATGCCTCAGGTCCAAATGCATTTGGTTATACACCAAAATCACCAATTCTAGCTGATCTAAATGGGTATCAAGGGGAGGAGTGGGTTGGAACCTGTCTAAATGTATGTTGACTGAGACCCCGAAGCCCTCTGCTTTCAAAAAAGTACTTGTCAGAGTTTATTACTTTCTAATACATTCCATAGGCACTTTTGGACAAGAAATTAAAATATTTTTTTCATTTTCCCCAAAAATAAGCTTTAAAATAAGGAGAGGGGTGGGATGTGGAAAAAAAAATTGGGGTGAAATCCTGGGCATACAAGCTTTTAGAAGATATTTCATTTATGGGGTCTAATATGTTTCCCCTCCATGCCACTGGCTTGAATGTCACCAAAAATTGCCCATTTTGCAAATGCCAAATTTCTTAATTTGGGGATTTATTGTCATGAGGAGGGTGGGGCATCCCTCATTGTCAAACCATAACTTCCTATATAATATCCTGAGGGTGAGCTTTCAGAAAATGTATGGGGCATATGGTGGAATTTGTTTCCCCTTCATGCTTTTGGCCAAAATGTGCTAGTAGTGTACATTTTCCTCCAAAATCCAACCACCCAAATCCGATTCATTTCTTAGGACTTTTAGTATGTTGTTCTGGACATCTCATAGAAATGATCCAAGCTGAAAAAAATCTTTTACAATTAGTCTGCCGAAAAATGCTATTTTGCCTGGACTAATTAACAAATATTGAAAATATGTATTCCATTATCTAAGCCATGTTGCAAGGATTTTTTTTCTTGAAGAAATATGTATTTGGTCTATGTGGATTTAGTATGAATGATATTGAAACATTTATCTACAGGATTACAGTAGGAGTAATAATTTAAGCACAGTAAAGATCTAGAGAAGGAAAGATATGTTCATATTGGCATCAGAAACATCATGCACACCAAACATAATGCATCTCTACTGACAGAAATCACTTTGCAAGCAGCATGGTACAAAATATCTGTCCTTATATCCAAAGAAGGAATTTGACGCATATTTGGTTAGTGCTCTTGATTCATGATATTGCCAAAAGAACATGCAGACCTCTTTGCACAAAGTCATTGAAGAACAGTGTTGCATTGCTGATTGCAGCAATGTGTGTGTTCACATTGGAAGGACTCTGATAAAGCATGGAATGAAAACCTTTTCAGTCAAAACAAAGCTAAACATTTACTATTCACACAATTTCATGTGTGTTTCCATGGAAAACCCAGATTTGTCCCAGTGATTTCAAACTTTTTGGTGGAGATGATAATGACCTTGCTGCTCCATTAGACCCAAATGACTGAAAGGCAAGTAGACAAAATATTCAGTTGAATACGTGGTCAGTTTTCATTCAATAATGTTGTGCTGTATGGATTGAACATTTTACCTGAAATGCATCAACATCCATTGGCTCATCATCCGAGCTATCAACATCCATTGGCTCATCATCCGATGTCCCAAGTGCATGACTGAATAAAATACCAGAAATCACATATTTATTATGTAGGCCTACACACATTTACAAGAGAAAAACTCCATTATCTCTCTGTAAAGTTATTAAGTTGCACTATCAATCAAAAGTTTAATATCACTTGCTTTACTCCTTTTTTCTATGGAAACACAAATGAAGTTAGTGTGGATTAGAAAATGACATTGATTTATGGAATTCAGAATAGGTTAGAAATTATTGGCAGACATCAAACATCATGCATCTCTACTGACAGAAATCACCTTACAAACAGCATGATTCAAACTTTTGGATAAAGGGGCACATTGTCTTTATTTCCAAAGAAGGACTTTGATGCATATTTGGTTAGTGCTCTTGATTCATGATATTGCCAAAAGAACATTTGGTCAAAAGAACAGTCATTGAAGAACAGTGTTGCATTGCTGATTGCAGCAATGTGTGTGTTCACATTGGAAGGACTCTGATAAAGCATGGAATGAAAACCTTTTCAGTCAAAACAAAGCTAAACATTTACTATTCACACAATTTCATGTGTGTTTCCATGGAAAACCCAGATTTGTCCCAGTGATTTCAAACTTTTTAACTGTAGTGTACGTGCTTACTTTTGGGCAGTGTTTGGTGGAGATGATGATGAACGAGGCACTGCAGTCCCTGCTGGAGATGATGATGTGTAAGGCACTGCAGTCCCTGGTGGAGATGATGATGAATGAGGCACTGCAGTCCCTGCTGCTCCATTAGACCCAAATGACTGAAAGGCAAGTAGACAAAATTTTCAGTTGAATACATGGTCATTTATATTGGAGTTTTCTGTTAATAATGTTATGCTGCGTGGATTCAAAACTTTACTGGAAATATAGTTACAGAGCTATCTATTGTTCAATGTTCCAGATGCCTTAATAGAACAAAAAGGGACAGAAATAGTGTATTTATTATGCACACACAGTGAAGGCCTGCACTATCTCTCTTTAGTTCAGGGGTGGCCAACCAGTCGGAGACCAAGAGCCACATATCTAACTATGTCACAGCAAGGAGCCACATCAGCACATGAACCTGTTACTACTACTACTACTACATTACCCATCCTTCTGACACACACACACACACACATGCCAGTGAGATGAATTGTAAAAGTCACACACCAACATGATAACAGAAATGTGCCCCTACAATAGTAAGCCCACAGCCCATCAACATACACATGGGCACACACTCCCAACCATCTCTTCCTCACACACACACACACACACACACACACACTCAACAAAACAAAATCACTGTATTAAAGGTAAGGGAAGTGAAAACGCGCATAAACCTACAACATGCAAACACAAATTTGGACATGAATGTAAGAGCCGCATGACTCCAGGCAAAGAGCCACATGCGGCTGCCGAGCCACAGGTTGGCTACCCCTCATGCGAATAGAGGCTATGGTCATAATACAGCTCTTCTCGTCTGTGTTGCAAGCACCACAACTGGGTACTATTTGAGATTTACCATGGGAGGTACATTGTGATTGATAATAACTACAGAAGTTGCATTCTGATTCTTTACTCAATTTTACTCAATAGAAAATATTGCGCACGTGTGTGTTAGCACGTGCTAACATTTGAAATACGATAGCACGAGACGTCGAGACGGTATGCAAATTCATTCAAATGTCTTCAATAAAATAGCTATTACGTGAGAAAAAAATCATAAATTTTTGTATAATAGTGGAGATATTTCTTCATTAGAGGTCTCTTCATTTAGAATCGTACCGATTGTCCTGACGCCGCCATATTGCTGCTCCAACAACCCGGGCCGAAGGTAATCTTGGGAATTCCGGAAATAAGAAGTAATTGGGCTGTGACATAAGTGGCTGCAGCCTTTATTTTACATTTTGGAGTGTTTAAATCCAACCTTAACTGTTAATTTCCTTATCCTACCCATTTTCTCTCATAGCTTGTTTTCACTCTTTACTATAAATTAAGATGCCGTAAGTTTAACTCACCAAACATTTCCTCTTTGAGTAGATAATGCCACTGCGTTGTCATAACTAGGAGGCAAATGCTCATAAATTTTGAGATCCACTTTGATGGGTAACCAGTTGTCCAAATTTTGGTGCAGTAGTCCAGTCGAGTGGCTGAATGTCCTCCATTTTTGGCTTTTTGCCCCAATGGCAAATGGCAATGGTACCTTTCTGACATTTTTTTAAAGACAAGAAAACAATATATTTGGGATGTCCTCATATCTGTTGACCTTTGTGAGTCCTCACAAAGTGTGGAGCTTTTCATCTGATGTGTTCTGTGTCCTCTGGATCCTCAGAGACAATGTAATTCATAGCAGAAGTATTTCAACTGTTCTCATGGGTTGGCTGCTCCATATGAGGAAATTATCTGCGACAGAATGATCATGAAATGAAACAAAATGAAACAGTTCCTCATGCAGTTGGTGAAACAGTGCCTCAGGCAGCATTCAAATGTTTTCTGTGTGATGGACTCAGAAAAAAAAGTATCTGTGAAGTCAGTAGTCTGATGCATAGATTAACCATGGTTTACACAGAACCGCATGAGCACTGAATGTAGTCTGAGTTAATGTACACATAGTTTGTGTGACAGTCAATAGGGTAGAAGGGTCAGGGGATGGAGTCAGTAGTTGGGGTGGCATTAGACTTCATTGGGTGTGGGTCGCCATCTAGGTAGTGATCATCAGAGGGCCGTCAGGCCAGATCCATCATGGGGCCTCTGAGAGAAAAGGTAGGATGGTCCTGGTGTGTGGCTCCAGAGAGGTTGGTCGGCATCCGTAGTGGGGTAGGGGTTGGTGGCAGGGAGGCAGCGGGGGACGGGAGGTTCACCGCTCAGCCAGTGCGTCGGGGCAGAAGAGGCAAGAGAAACAAAAGGATTAGGCCAGTCTAGGAGGATATCACTTCATGATATAAGTGTGTCATATATTGTATGTCAGAGTGAGGGACAGAAAGAGGGTTGTACAGGATGGCAAGTGTGCAGTAAGTGGCAGCACGAGGCTATCGCAGCATAACTAAGGTATGGTGTATGGCATCTTACAGCCCAGAAGGGGATTGTCAGTGGCCACCTTGGAAAAAAAACAGCAGAGGTAGCCCTCCCAGGAAAGCCCAAGGAGAGTGGAGATATGCCATGCACCATTCCTAATTATAGGAAATGTCAAAGAGGAAGGTTTTAAGTTTAGACTTAAAGGTATTAAGAGTGTCCGCAAATGTAGAGAGGAATAGAATTCCATACGAGAGGTGCCCGATAGGCAAAGGCTCTTCCTCCAATTGTAGTTTTAGATAAAGTCACTTTTTCAAGGAGACCAGCATTTTGAGATCTCGGAGGTCTTCCAGGATGGTATGGAACAGGAACAAGTAAATCTGTAATATATGCAGGAGCTAAGCCATTAAGTGCCTTATAGGTCATGAGAAGGATTTTGAGGTCAATACGTCTTTTGTAAGGAATCCAGTGTAGAGATGCAATAATGGGGGAGATATGTTCATATTTCTTAGTTCTAGTGCAGGGGTGGCCAACCCGAGGCTCGGGAGCCGCATGCGGCTCTTTGCCCGGAGTCATGCGGCTCTTACGTTCATTTCAAGGCTTCAAAATTTTAGCGTCACTACAGCTGACTCCATGCTAACCTCGACCAGGACCAGGGTACATTTCTGTTATCATGTTGGTGTGTGACTTTTACGATTCATCTCACTGGCAGAGGTGTGTGTGTGTGTGTGTGTCAGAAGGATGGGTAATGTAGTCCGTGTGCCGATGTGGCTCTTTGCTGTAACATAGTCAGATATGTGGCTCTTGGTCTCCAACTGGTTGGCAACCCCTGTTCTAGTGAGTGTTCTTGCTGCTGCATTTTGGATTAGCTGTAGGTTTTTAATGCAGGTGTTACTCCACCCAGAGAACAGAGCATTGCTGTAGTCGAGTCTGGAAGTAACAAATGCATGCATTAACTTTTCAGCATCCTCAAAGGACAAGAATTTTCTAACCTTAGCAATGTTTCTTACTGTGCGTTCAGACCGAGACCGATTCAGGCGACATGGGCGACGGAAGTAATTGACTTTGTATTGGGACCGGCGATTTGGGCGACAAAAGTGGCAGTCGACTTGGGCGACTTGGGCGATGAAACTTGAGTGACATGGGCGATAAAATCAAGTTAAACTTCGGTTAACTTTATGTAATGAGCTATGATGCGGTTGGGCGATTACCAATCGGAATGCCGATTTATTGGGGAGATGCCTGTAGAGAAGCAGGATTGAACGTTTGAAAGCTAACGTCATGGGCAACTTTGCCGTTTTGGTTGCTGTGCTCAAGCGATGTTTCTTGGGAGTCTTCGGCGACTCTTGGCAATTTATCGGTCTCGGTCTGAATGCACAGTTAGGTGAAAAAAGGATGTTTTAGAGATGTGCTTTACATGGCTATCCAGAGAGATATCTTGATCAATAGTTACCCCCAGATTTTTAACTTGTGAGCTAAATGGGAGTGTAAGACTGCTAAGTGAGCTATGATGGTGAAGTGAGGTGTCTTTCAGTTGTTTAGAGGCAATCATCATAACTTCAGTTTTGTCTGAGTTCAAGCATAAGAAATTTTTTTACATCCAAACTTTAATGTCTTCAAGACAGGCATTGAGTGTGGTTATCGGAATGCAGTCGCTAGGCTTCATAGAGAGAAATAGGATCTTGAAAGTTCTGTCGATTTTCCCAAATGAAAACAGTCGTTGGCCTTTAGTACACATACGCAGTGTTCAAGTCTATCAAGGAGCCCAGATTTTTGTAAGAGGTTACTATTTCTATGTCCTGGACCCTGATAATACTGCTCGTTGACATTGGAGAGACCATCAGCATTTCAGTCTGGACTTTTGCCTTTGTCTCCCTCTGTCTGTCAATCCCATTTGAATCCTGTTTTGATTCACATTGTGCCATGTGTCATTAGACTCTGACCACACCCATGCGAATTTGTGTGCACACCTGTTTCCCATTGTGTTTTGGGTGCACAGGTATTTAAGCCTAGATCTCTCTGGGTAGTTTGTCCAGTAGTCTCTGTGAGAACTGTGTACCTTGTCCGACCGTAATTGTGAGTAATTTGTGAGTTTTGAAAATTCTGAGCTTGTTGCTTGTCTGATTTCCCTGATTGTCTCCTGCCTGACCTGTCCATCGGAGTGCTTTGTCTGCTGTATTGCTGTCTGTACTTAATTGCTCTGCATCCCTCAAGCTCTGCCTGTGCATTTGGTCTGTAAACTTGGCTGTTGACTTGATCTATTAACCATTAAAACTTCTGAATCTTATTCTGCTCTCTCTTGATATTGGTTCCTTGCCTGAGTGGACCAATATGAATCCAGTGGGAGCTAAGCATTTGAAGTCTGTACTGGAGAAGCAAGGCTTGATGCTTAGACACCATCAACAACAAAGCCTTTGAGAGGTGTTTTCACCACCAGCTTAACAGATGCAGCAAGTCCAGCTGGCCAGCAGCCACTGCCTGTACCCATTCAAGTAGTCTTGCCACCTGTTAGCCTCCGCCAGAGTTGTAACAGGGACCTGTGGGTCTTTCCTTTCCCAGTGTTCCCTGGTGTTCGAACTACAGCCCTCCACCTTTCGCTCTGATGAATCCTGGGTTGCATACGTCATCACTTCCCTGACAGGCAGAGCAAGAGAGTGGGGAACTGTGGTTTGGGACTCTCATTTGTCAAACATATAAAACCTTCACAATGGAGATGAAGGTATTTGGTCTCTGCAAGAATAGTTGGCTGCACGGGAGTTGCAGATTCAACAGGGAAGGAAATTCATATCTGACTATGCAATCGACTTCTGCACCCTCTCCACCACCAATAAAGAGGCCCAATATAACACCTCTCTCAACGGCCTTTCTGAAGCCATCATGGATGAGATCTTCATGCGATAGCTACCCCACACCTTTGATGATATGGTGGAGCTCCCTATCCGCATTGATAAGTGCCTGAAACTGCGACATTGGGAGTGGGAGCCCAGTTGCTGTCCAAGGACTCCAAGTCTCCTCTACTCTTCCCTCTTGCCCCTGCAGCCACCACTGAGCCCGAGCCTATGCAGGTAGATTGTGCCTGCATATCTCCTTCTGAAAGACAGAGGAGAAGGGATTCCAACTCCTGTCTTTACTGTGGACTTTGGACTTTTTTTGTGTGTGTGTAATCCTGCTTTTCCATTATCAGCATTAGCAGATGTTGAAAATGCTATCAGATTGTATATATTATCTAAGCCATGTTGCTATTTTTTGAGGAAATGTGCATATTGGTCTTTGTTGATTAGTATAAAGGAGATCTGTGACAACCATTACGTAGTGGATAATGGCTGCCGAGATGTCCCTATGTCAGATAATAATGGACGAGGTGGAGGCGAATTACAAGCACAAGATATTGGTACCAGTAGCACTTTACAATAACAATCATCTATAAATGGCAAATTATGGTTTATTACCATTTTAGTTATAAAGTTATTACATTGCTAAATAACAATTAATTGTTTGTAATAGTTTATTAAACATAAAATGACTGTTCATTCATTACATCATCAAATCATTACATTATGTATACATGAAAAACGAGTCATGATTTAACGATTTGGAAATGGTCGATAATGAACATTTTAACTGTTTATGAACAAAATTGCATTGACTTATAAATATGTAGCTACCTATTCAGTATTCAGGTTCAGTATTGTAGGCTGTTGTATTTGTTGTTCTTCACCTACCTACACAACCTATGGATTGATAAAACTGAATTTCTCTTGAAAACGTGACCATAGATGTTTGTTGTGCGCATGCACATGTATGGTCAAGGGGCTAAGCCCCCTTTATCCTTCAAAGCTAGTGACATCCATGAACAACACAGGAATTAACCACATCATTATACAATAACTTTTATTGGAAATGGAAATTTAGAAAACTCTAGCGGCTGATGTGATGTTGCCTTCTTTTGCGTTGCTTTTTATTCTTTTTGCTTCTTTTCTTGCGCTTTCTTTCTCCTTCTTCCATGTCTGACCCAAAAGGTTGGAGACTCTCCAAGGCCTGGCAGTTTTCCCATGGCTGCTCCCAATGGTTCCACACCTAAGAGAGGTGAGAGTTTACATGCATAGGTGCATTTGGTCTTTTTTAGTTATAAATGTTTTGTGAAACATGATTCAGAGTTTTGTGAAGTGTAATTATAAGCATTCAGACATCCCATAATTCAAATCTATTTCACTTTGTCTTACTATGTTACAAAAACTGTATTATCATAATACATATTTTCAGTACATTTCAAGAAAGTCAGGCCATTCTTTTTTTTCTGTGCATTTTGTTCCAAATATTTCGAAAATTTCCAAATATCCGTAAATTTTGAAAAAAAAAGTCAGATTGCACATTGTATTTAAACCGTGATGCAGTTATTGTTTCTCATGACGACGCATGTATTTGACCAATGTAAATCTAGAAAGAATGAGAGTGAAATATACAGTATAGAGGCTACTTGCGTAGCATAGCAGAAACTACACGAATGTGGGCTACACGAATGTGGGCTACACCTACATCTCATCATCATTTCATCCCTCTTCATCATTTCCCTTGCATTCATCCTACTGTATGCACCATCTTGGCTACTGCCAAAACCTTAGAAGAATCAAAACAAAAACCTATGCCCTCCCCAGCAGTTCAGAAATCTTTTATGGCTAATTATACTATTAAATATAATAGTGATAACATGTATGTTCAGTCTGAAAGCATTACTCCTTTGGCAAGTAAAGTCTGACACACGTCTAATTAGGAGACAGTAGGAACCACCGGGGAGGGATTTTTAAAGACGTGACATAGCCTATATTGCAGTATGTAGTATGAATGAGAGTGAAATATACAGTAGAGGCTACTTGTGTAGCATAGCAGAAACTGAATGTGGGCTACACCTAGGCTACATCTCATCATTTGATCCCTCTTCATAATTTCCCTTACATTCTGACCTACTGTACTACTAGCACCATCTTGGCTGCCAAAACTTTAGAAGAATCAAAACCAAAACCTATGCCCTCCCCAGTAGTTCAGAAATCTTTTATGGCTTATTATCACATACACCAATTATTAAGTGGTCCTTTAGCACTAAGCAAGCTGAAAGAGGACACCTACATTCTGA
>JAODXP020009558.1:0-15331 GCA_027497455.2 Sardinella longiceps | reverse complement strand
TATATATATATATATATATATATATATATATATATATAAATAATCTCTCACACAGAGAGAGAAAGACAGAGAGAGAGAGAGAGAGAGAGAGAGAGAGAGAGAGAGAGAGAGAGAGAGAGAGAGAGAGAGAGAGAGAGAGAGAGTTCAAACATACACACCCTGATGCTGATTGACTCACATTAGTGTGGGATAAAAACAAATGCCAGACCAGATGGCATCCCAGATAGAATCAGGGATAGACGGATAGACAGATAGACAGATAGACAGATAGACAGAAAGACATCGAGACAGATTCACAGACAGGGCCAGACAGACAGCTACTGTAGACTGATCCACAAACATGCCCAAGGACGGACAGACAGACAGACAGACAGACAGCTAGACCAGAGATGGTTACTGTAAAGCGGAGTTAGTATTCCATGATCTTTGGCTAGACTAATCCACAGACAGGCCCAAGCACAGACAGACAGCTAGACTGATCTACAGACAGACAGACAGCTAGACTGATCTACAGACAGACAGACAGACAGACAGAAAGACAGACAGACAGCTAGACTGATACACAGACAGACAGACAGACAGACAGACAGACAGACAGACAGCTAGATTGATACACAGACAGACAGACAGACAGACAGAAAGACAGACAGTTAGACTGATACACAGACAGGCCTGGGGACAGACAGCTAGACTGATCCACAGACAGGCCGAGGGACAGACAGCTAGATTGATCCACAGACAGACAGACAGACAGACAGTTAGACTGATCCACAGCCTCTCCTTAAAGCTGACACACTAAGGGTCTCACTTTATATTACACACAATATGGCAGGCCAGATATTGTAAAGCTTAAATTAAAAACAAGACAATAAAAGTGTGCATATATTACAAAAACCGAATGACACTTAGTAATGATGACAGTACATAAACATGAATGAGGTGTCATTAATGTTTAAGATACTGTATGTGTTGTGTCATGTTCATAACAGGCTTGTGTCATCCATATGTTTGTGTAGACCATTTTAAATAAAGTGTCACCCAAAAGTGTGCCATTTTAATTTCATGTGTGCAGTCCTAGATGCAAAAAAGCAGTCCATGCTTGGGTCAGTACAACTATGCTCAGTTATGCACAGAAGAGGAAAATCTCTGTCAATGACCGCCATCAAAGTTCATCGACCATCTAAATACTTGTGCATCTAAGACCTCTATCAAGTCTCTGCATCCATCAAGCCTCCTTTAATTGTGTCAACCTCTGCTCTGGTCCTCTTAAAAATGCAATGATTTATCAACAAACTCAAGCTGGCTTGCATCTACAGCAGTGTTGTTCTTGTGTCAAGTTAGCCATGTTGGTATCACAGCCTGTTCTTGCTACACGCTTGTCTTAGAGCTGTGCCTGTTTGTGGTGCATATTGCAATTTCAAAGTAGAGCTTTGAATGTCAACAGAGGACAGCCAGGGGCCAAGTGTGTGTGTGTGTGTGTGCATGTGTGTGTGTGTGGTTGGGTTGACTTCTGATGAGCATGAAGAATAAGACAGGGTCAACATTAGACCTCACTGACCGAGGCATCCTGCAGGGAAGAAAGATAGGACAGTAAGACAATCTCATACACACATAAATAAACCAAACACACACACACACACACACACACACACACACACACACACACACACACACACACACACACACACACACACACACACACACACACCCCCCCACACACACACACACTCACAGGTAGTAGTTGTATATGATGGCAGTGTTGCACAGCATGGTGAACAGAGGGAAAGATAGAAGATCGGGACACACACACACACACACACACACACACACACACACACATACTCACAGGTAGTAGTTGTGCATGACAGTGTTGCACAACATGGTGAACAGAGAGAAAGACAGAATATCGACACACACACACACACACACACACACACACACACACACACTCACACACACACACACACACACACACACACACACACTCACAGGTAGTAGTTGTGTATGATGGCAGTGTTGCACAGCATGATGAACCGATGGAAAGATAGAAGATCGGGACACACACACTGGCACCAAACCCTGAGTCTGGAACTGGGAGAGAAGCCCATCTAAACACAGAGACACATAAACAAACAAATCACACAAACAGAGCATAAACAAACAAGATAATACAAACAATGCAAACAAACAAGATAATACAAACAATGCAAACAAACAAGATAAAGTGAGGTCTGTGACTGATAACTCACCTGGACATGCTGCAAGCAATGCACAGATTTCCTGGTTTTCACATTCCTTCAACACCTACAGTAACATATGGATTTGATCACACATACTGTACACACACTCTATTAGATTACACTATAATAGAGATATGGAGTGTTGGATGTGCGCTGGTAGTGTTATGTAAGTGTGTGTGTGTGTGTGTGTGTGTGTGTGTGTGTGTGTGTGTGTGTGTGTGTGTGTGTGTGTGTGTGTGTGTGTGTGTGTGTGTGTGTGTGTGTGTGTGTGTGTGTGTTTCTCTGGGCTTGTAACAGCAGACCAATAAGGCATATGCGGTGTTTGTGGTCAGTGTGTGTGTGTGTGTGTGTGTGTGTGTAGGGGGGGGGGGGCCTCACTGTTCTGAGCTTGCTCACTGCCACAGAGTCCATGAAGCTGACGGCACTGAGCTCCAGTATCAGACAGTGCTGGTGCAGCTCCTCACCCTGCTGGCCTACTGGGCCCACTGTGGGGCTAGGGTTCTCCTCTAGGCCTCTGTGGATGACCTTCAGCACACACACACACACACACACACACACACACACACACACACACACACACACACACACACACACACATACACACACACACACACACACACACACACCTACAAGTTATCATTCAAGTATATGAAGTATACATGTCAAGTATATGAAATGATAGATGAGTGTGTGTGTGTGTGTGTGTGTGTGTGTGTGTGTGTGTGTGTGTGTCTGTGTGTGTGTGTGTGTGTGTGTGTGTGTGTGTATTTGTTTTGTGTGTCGGCGGTGAACCCACCTCTTTCAGTGTGTTGAAGTACGGATCACTGTTGGCGTAGTAGATTGGGTTTCCAAAGGAGAATATGGTCACCCCAGGAATCTGTCTGGCCTATGACGCACACAACACAGACGCAGATCAAATCTGTTGACAGAGGGTGTGTGTGTGTGTGTGTGTGTGTGTGTGTGTGTGTGTGTGTGTGTGTGTGTGTGTGTGTGTGTGTGTGTGTGTGTGTGTGTGTGTGTGTGTGTGTGTGTGTGTGTGTGTGTGTGGAGTGCATATTACCTCTGAGAAGAGCTTTAGATCTCTATAACAATCTGTCCCTGGAATCACCCCAAGAACAGCTGAGGGGGAGCTGAGAGGAATGGAGAGAGTAGGAGAGGAGAGGGGAGGGGAGGAGAGGAGAGGAGAGGAGAGAGGACAGGGGAGAGGAGGTGAGAGAAAAGGAGGAGAAGAGGAGAGGGAAGAGGAGAAAGGAGAAGAAAAGAGAGGAGAAAGGATAGGAGGAGAGGACAGGAGAGGAACAGAGAATGGAGGAGAGAGGACAGGAGGGAAGAGAAAAGAGAGGAGAGGAGGAGAGAAGAGGAGAGGAGAAGAAGAGAATAGGAGAGGAGAGGAGAAGACAGAAGAGGAGGAGAAAGGAGAGGGAAGATATGAAAAGAGAGAAGAAGAGAGGAGAAAGGAGAGCAAAAGAGTGGGGAAAGGATAGAAAGAGAGGAGAGGAGAGGAGAGAGGATACGGGGAGAGAGGAGGAGGAGGAGAGAGGAGAGGAGGAAAGAAGGAGAGGAGAGAGGATACGGGGAGAGGATACGGGGAGAGAGAGGAGAAGGAAGAGGAGATGGTGTGAGTAAGTTGACAGAGGAAGTGAATTCCAATGTAAACAGACTGAAGACAGTGATGGAGAAGAGCATGGCCACACTCACTGCTGGCTCCTGAACACCACCGTCAGCAGACTGAAAGCCATAGCTGCACCCAGCCCCACATCCAGGTTAAGGACCAGTGCACACAGAGCAGTCACTAGCCATACACACTATGGACACACACACACACACACACACACACACACACACACACACACACACACACACACACACACACACACACAAATAGGCAGTTGTCACTGTGATTCATACAGTATTTGAAATGCTGAATAGATGACAGATGAATAGCGTAGATGCCTCCTCTCACCAGATCCACGCGGTCTGAGGCCCACAGTGTTGCCACGTCCTTGACCTGCATAAAAATCCCTTGCAGATTCACTAGAATGATAACAGCCAGGACTGCCTGAGACACACAACATCCCACTGGTCACCATAGGAACACACACACAAGGAGCGTTTCTCAAAGTCGAGAAGCATGCTTGGAAGGCTGCTGTTTCGAGCATTCCACGTCATTGTCTGTCGCCAAGTACTGTTCCAAGTCAAGCATCCTTCTAAATTCTAGCAAGGACAGAGGCCTTTGTTCATAGATTTTTCAAGGATGCACTGATGGAACTCGTTTTGAAGTGTACGACTTCCAAGGCTAGTGTGCTACCTAGGAAGCATTCTCGACTTTGAGAAACACTGAAAATCTCCTTGTCACCATAGAAACAGACACAAGATTACCCCTTTGTCACCATAGAAAGTTGCAACACCCCCAGTTACCATAGAAACACATACATGACATTCCGCTCTTGTCATGATAGAAACACCTCCATGACATTCCCACTCGTCACCATAGAAACTCACACATTTCACCTTGTCACCATAGAAACACACACAGCATTCCCGCTTGTCACCATAGTGACACACACATGACATTCCCACCATAGAAACACACACACACACACACACACACACACACACACACACACACACACACACACACACACACACACACACACACAATGGTCACCATAGAAACACACACACCCACACAATCCCCTTTGCCACCATAGAAACACATACATTTCCCCCTGTAACCATAGAAACACACACATGACATTCCCCCTGGTCCCCATGCTCAGGGCAGGCTATCCAGGGCTGGGAGGTACTATAGCATAGAGATACTATGCATATTGTACTGTACTGTACCGTATTGTATGTGGGTTAAGAGTGTGATGTGGGCGCAGTGATGATGGAGCAAACCTTTGGCAGCTGCTCAAACAGGGCCCCCAACTGCAGCAGAATCACTAGCATCAACAATGCAGAGACCAGGGCAGAGAGCTGAGCACGCAAGCACACACACCACAAACACACACACACCACACCACAGTCATAAGCCAGAGCACATAAAGTAGGAGTAAGAGTGCACATGAACAGATCATGGAAATATGTATTTGATTGCTAATGACTGCTAATGACTATGATGGTGATTGACATTGGAATGTTTGGTTACACTTTACTTGAGGTTGTCAACATAAGAGTGACATGAGCCTATTATGAACATGACATGACGTGACACTCAGTTTTATCATTAATAGAAAATAGTAGGTTGTGTTTATAGTAGGCCTATGTTATGCTAAATATTACTCAATATCAATAGTATGTGTGCATTGGTGCAGAGAAGTAGGGGTGTTGTGGATAAAAAAAGGAAAGGAACTGCCCTAAACAACCTTCTCCACCTTGTTTGAAGTGCTGTCCGGTTGTTCGAGAACCACTGAACTAAAGAATCTTTGAAGTGTAGTTCTATAGGGGTGGCCTGAGCTCTGAGAACCACTGAACGAAAGAACCTTCTTCAGTGTGTTTGAAGTGAACTAAAGAACCTTCTCCTGTGTGTCTGAAGTGTCCAGTACTAGTTCAGCTCCCACCTGGGTCTTCCCTCCTGTGCTCTCCTGCACCATGCTGCGGGACATAGACGTGCTGACGGCAAAGCACTGGAACATTCCACCCACAGAGTTACACAGGCCCATCGCCAGCAGCTCCTATAGACAGACAGACAGGAGAAATAACTTACTCACAGCAGGAATCCAAGTTTGTCAGACAGTCTATAAGGGGACTGAAGTAGGATGTGGTTCATCCAGGTTAGCCAAAATTTGCAGTTTTTAACAGGCAACGAAGGCCAAAAATATTACACAATATTTATTGTGTGAAAAGATTAAATGTCTGCGAAGATGAAATGAAAAAATGAAAAATTGAAATGAAATGTCTGCATCTCTGACTTCTCAGTCACCTACTATACTGTGGTTGACAGCAGCTCTTATTCAAAACCAACTTCAGTTCCCACTAAGACTGAACAAGAGGTGGCCCAGTCAGGACCTGTTTCTCGGCTTTAGTTTATATTCCGATAGCGCTGCTCAGAACTTTATCTACTATTGGGATCCATATGTGGGTGCTCTGGCTTTTGTCAGATGGGCGGAGTGTGATGAAAGCAATCTCTGCTGTGAATGCCACAGTTGTTTGACGTGATGCAGCTGCAGACTACCAACACACACTGTGTCAGACACACTCACTCACTCCAGTCAGGTAAAGTCAGAGATCCACTGATACTTAAGCAATATCCTGACTTTCACCAACACAACATCACAAGAAGTGATAGTGATCAGTCATATACAGGGGAGGAAAGCAGGCAGGGGAATGCAGTTCTGCAGTTCTAAATAAATAGATAAATTCATATCAACAAAGAATGTCACCCCATTCTTCTTTGTGCAACAAAATATGAAAATTAGCAAAATATTTTGTCAGTTTTTGTAAATTATCCCACAATCATGATTGTTATATTGTTTTGGCATGTTCTGACATGCTTCCAACATTTCCTTCCTGCTAAATCCCATTTGAAGGTATAATCCGACTTGAATCAACACCTAGCCCTGCTGTTTTATACTGCTAAGCGCTACTGAAAGCTGCCTCAATGATAAAAGTTTGTGCATCGTAGACCGAGTTTGCGAAACGGCAGCTAACACTAACTGAATGAGGCATGTCAGAAATGAAACTTAGTTTCGCTATCTCAGTCTGCCTTGCATGAAATCCAGTGATTGAGGTGGCTAACAATAGCGCTTGGCACTACAAAACAGTAGGACTACGTGTTGATTCACGCCCTTCAAACCACTGGACATGGCCCCTATATCGACATCAATAAAGCTCTCCTCTCCTCTGCCTCTGGCCAGGGCCTGTTCTAACCTTTTCACTGCCCTAAGCCAGATTTGAGTATTGCCCCCTCTTTTCTCTTTTCTAGAAATACTAGTGAAAAACTGAGGGACAAAAAGTAGGCTAATAAATGTACTATGATGCCCCTCTGATATTTCTGTGTGTTTGTTGTGCGTTTGCCTAGTTCATCTATGCTTAGAACCGGCCCTGGCTCTGGCTCTGGCCGTGTGTACCTCTTGGCATGGGCTGAATAGAGGCTGCCTGGCAGTGAGCTGGGCTGCTGGAGAGGCCAGGCCTCCTGGATTGCTGTGTGTTGATTGACACAAGTATATTTCTGCTATCTGATTAGCCTGGTATTTGATATTGGTATTAGAGGTTCACTGTGTTCATGTTACTGCTGCTGCTATTCTTAACCCATGGGGCCATCCATGTCTAACCCAGATTTCATCTTACCTGACGACCTGAGCAAGGCTTCCTCTGGTTACTATATTTAGTCTGGTAGGTGCCTAGTTTCCACTCTACTCTGATTAATCCTCTGGCTGCCCCGTGCAGGGAGTATCGTACATCGCAACAGGAGAGGAAAAAAACAGGAAATTGCCAGGCTGAAAGGAGCCCCCCAAAATTAATTGTATAATCATTTTTAGTAGTTTGTTTAGTTGGTGGTGTTTTTCAATAAAATAGGACTTTGGGCATAAGCTCAACACAAATAATTATATTAATGAAAGTTACTGGCAGGGGCACCGCTAGGGGGGGAAAGGTTAGGATGATTCTAAGGGCCTGGCACTAGCAGGGGGGCCCAGAGAAAATTTTGATATTAAAATCAATATTTGAGGGGCCCAAAATTATTTTTTGTCAGAGGGCCCAAAATTTCTAGCAGCGCCCCTGGTTAGTGGAAGATTCTAATAATGTGGTTCGTGTACAATAAGTGTTTATAGGGGGAGGTGAAGGGCAGCCACGTCCTGCTTGCTCGGAGCCTCCTAAGCACCTTGAAACAGCTCCGGCCTCATGGGTGCTGGGTGCTAGGTGGGCATGGGTGTGGTTGGTTGCCGTGGCTACCTGGTTGCTGTCAATGGTGTAGCCGTGCTTCAGGGCGAACATGGTTCCCAGGGAGGCGGTGAAACCGAAGCCAACCACAGCCAGAGCGAAGGCAGGGAGCAGCAGGTCCTGAGAGAGGGAGGAGAGAGGAGGGAGAGAGGGAGCAGAGAGACTGCGCAGAGAAAAGAAAAGAGAGAACAGAGGGGTGAAATGATGTTTCAATGTGTGAAATGATGTTTCAACGTGTGTGCTCTTGTGTTAAAGGTAGGGCATGAGTTGCTTTTCTGGAGCAAGTTTTACTTTATTGCTTTAAAATGACATTCACATGTCGATAGCAAGCAAATAATTAAATGCTCTGACAAAAAAATAAAAATTGTTAGAAAAAGAAATACCCATCCAATCATTTTAAGCAACCAGTCAAAATGATTGAAGACAGGGGAATGGTCTTCTAAATTGTATATTTTCAAATGTCTGGAACCCTACCTTTAAACTAATTGGACCATCAAGTAAGACTGATGGTCCGATTGAACGACACACACACACACACACACACACACACACACACACACACACACACACACACACACACACACACACACACACACACACACACACACACACACACAATCAGGATACTGACCCTGTGGGAACTGTTCCCACAACCTGAACTCTGTAATTTCCAGAGAGATCCAGCTGCCAAGACAAGATGGTGGCGAAAATGATCTAAAAAAAAGAGAGAATCATTTCTGTGCTTGTGCATGTAATCTCAATGGGGGCTTTCACTGAGTGTAAATGAGGCTGCAAGAGAGAGAGAGAGAGAGAGAGAGAGAGAGAGAGAAGCAGGGAAATGAGAGCAGTGTGTGAGTGTGCGTGTGTATGTGTGTATGTGTATGATTGCGTGTGTATGTGTGCGTGTATGCATGTGCGTGCATGCGTGTGTGTGTGTGTGTGTGTGTGTGTGTCTACTCACTAGTACAAGTTCCCATGGCACAGGCATGGGTAGCTGTTTTTTGAAGTAGTTGTTGAGCACCTTTCCCCCAACCAGAGTTACCATGGAAACGGCTGAGACAATTAACGCTCCAGGCGATGCCTTGTCCAATCCAGACAAAACATCACCCAACATCTGACACACACACAAACACACATGTCTGCTCAATGCATACTGTATAATGAGAAGAGAGAATGCCACAATGTGTTCAAATGAAATTCACTAAACAATTGAACTCTCATCAGCACCACACAGTTGCAATTGGACAGGTCTATTTATTAATTTTACTCACAAACTTAAACCTACAAAAAACACACACTAGTACTAGTGAGTCAACACACACAGAGACGCACGCACACACACACACACACACACACACACACACACACACACACACACACACACACACACACACACACACACACACAATGATAAGATTTTAAAAAGGCATGTCTGAATGCTGAGATTGTAATCTAATCCTCTGAAATATTCATTGAGATCCAGCATTGTTGTATTGTTCGGGGGGTAGTAGGCGTTGGCATACTAGGCACGCGGGGGCATAGTAGACATAGTCCCTGGATCCTTTTTTTTTTTTTTTTTAATTTTAAAGAAGGCATTTGTTTATTATATAATTAACATTATATTAATAAGGCCTTGGTACCAGTTGTAGCAGTGACTGCATACGTCAAGCAAACCTCTCCAGTAACACCTCTACTGTCATAAACAAATGCTACTTAACAGCATTTTGGACTCTGTGGCCTAATTGCAGCCTGGGTGCAAATAGACACTCCGCCATTATAGCCCTGCTTTGTTAAAATCGTGGACTCCCACTAAAAAAGAAAAAGAAAATCCACACTACACCTCATGTATTGAACATTTATCATATTATTATATGTTATATGAATGTTATCTTTGATGTCACTTTTGATAAAAATAAATAATAATTAATAAATAAATAAAAAAATCTGCTAAATGCATAAATGTAAATGAAAATGTAATATTATTATATATTTGTTATCAGGAGGACAATCAGAGGGCTAATTGTTCTCACCTCTCCAGCTCCACTTACCCATAAGACAGCGCAGACTCCAGCATGGCGGCGCACAGCGATGCCTGCCAGCAGGGGCAGCTGATGGATGGTGACGTGGAGGGCTGCTGCAGTGGTGTAGCCCCCTACTAATGGCCTGGAGAGCCAGCGACACACACCCCCACAGCGCAGCACACACAGCACAATCTACACACACACACACACACGCACACACACACACACACACACACACACACACACACACACATCAACTGCAGACAAGCAGATATAATGACACTTCGAGTGCATGGCTTTTATAACGTCAAACGAGTGACAACCATCAGTGGCAGGGAAAGTAGCTCTTGTCAGTGGCTGGCAGGCAATAAGCCCATTGCTTCAATCTGGTGAAAGAGTGAGTGATAAAAGACTGTCTCTCTCTCTCTCTCTCTCTCTCTACTTTTGCTCCCTCTCACTCTTTCTCTCTCCTTCTCTTCACCTCTCTCTCTCTCTCTCTCTCTCTCTCTCTCTCTCTCTCTCTCTCTCTCTCTCTCTCTCTCTCTCTCTCTCTCTCTCTCTTTCTCTCTGTCTCTCTGTCTCTCTCTCTCAATTCTCTCTAGAGATCTTCTGTGCAATTCTTCAGCTTTTGGTAATAGCCTGTGCATTGCAGTCCTGTCATGTATCTTCTTGTCCACTGCAGATTTATCGATTTTAGAGAAAACCTTCTGGTCTTGTCTGTCACAGTTTGTTTGTTTGCTTTACAGACCATGACACTGGCCTGCGGTCAGCTAAGACAAGAAGAATAATGTATTATTCAGTCATGTGACAGTGGACTCCCCCTGCATACGAGTGTGTTTATTTGGCAATAGAAAGGGACATAGACATAGAACATAGAAAGACATTCTAATGGTAAAACAAAATTCACTATTCACTGCACGAGGAAGTTGAATTAGTCTAGTAAATATTCTTAAAAAGAAAAAAAAAATCAGTGATTGAACTTGAGAATGGCACAACTCTACCCCTGGGGCTATGAGAAGCTAAGACATAACCTTCTCGGAAGAGGTAGCGCTTATGGATGTAATAAACTTGAGTTTGACCCAAAAGGTGAGTGTGTGTGTGTGTGTGTGTGTGTGTGTGTGTGTGTGTGTGTACCTGTATAAGTCCACACATGATGGTGAGTTGCGCTGCCACACTCACTCTGGCCATGTCAGTGTCAGTATCACTTGCGTTCACCCTGTTGCTTGGCAACTTTATATCTCCCACCACTGTCCCAATCATGATGGCAAGAATGGAAAACGTACCTGCAGTACACAGAACATCCAGATTATAGATTACGATCCCAACACTTACTGCCTGACCTAAAGCAGCACAGTGGATTCATCATCAGTGGATTAAAGGCAGTCGCACACCGGCTCTGACAGCATTGCGAAGCACTTTTGAATTAGAGTATTTTCATTCACCTCCATACATCGGCGGCGGCATGGTTAAGCGCTGGTGTGCGGAGTTGTTTTGAAAACAATGAAATGGAATGCTGTAAGTGCAGCGCTTCACACTTTGTCAGATCCGGTGTGCGGACGCCCTAAGTGTAGCAAAGTGGCAGTGATGCTCACCCACTGAGATGTGTCTGGAATAAGTTACTGTATATTTAGGCCTATATTATGTATGTTTTTAACAAAATACATATATACATACATATACAATAACAAAATAAACAATTCATTTTGGCGAGTAGTTGAAAATGGCAATGACACTGACTGAGATGTGTTGGTTGGTACTGTATATTTAGTGAACTAAACAAATAATTTCAATGAGTAGCTGAAAACAAAATAAACACAATAGTTTGTTGTTGCTTTGGTGCTTTGCTCACCCACTGAGATGTGTTTGGACGTCCCAAAGATGAAGTAGAGGAGGATGGGATAGAATGAGGAGTAGAGGCCGAACACTGGAGGCACAGCGGCCAGCATGGCGTTGGCCAATCCTGGGAGAGAGAGAGAGAGAGAGAGAGAGAGAGAGAGAGAGAGAGAGAGAGAGAGAGAGAGAGAGAGAGAGAGAGAGAGAGAGAGACAGAGAGAGAGAGAGAGAGAGACAGAGAGAGAGAGAGAGAGAGAGAGAGAGAGAGAGAGAGAGAGAGAGAGCAGGAGAGAGGAGGGGAGATGATAGAGAGGAGATGAGAGAGAAAGAGGGAGAGAGGATATGAGAGAGAGAGAGAGAGAGAGAGAGAGAGAGAGAGAGAGAGAGGAAGAGAGCAGGGGAGATGAGAGAGAGAGAGAGAGAGAGAGAGGAGGGGAGATGAGAGAGAGAGGAGGAAAAGAGGAGGGGAGATGAGAAAGAGGAGAGACAGAGACAGAATCTCCCGAGTCTGTCAATGTTGACCTGAGTGGGTAAGAAGTCGTAGATCAGAGGTCAAAGGTCGTACTGACCCTGTGGTAGATGCATGATGCCCACACTGATGCCTGAGATGAGGTCTCCAATGGCGTTCTGTTTGATGGAGTAACGGGGCAGCCATGAGAACACAGGCACACTGGAGAGGAAGCAGCTCTTCATACGGGGACCTGAACACCTACACACACACACACACACACACACACACACACACACACACACACACACATACACACTCACACACACACACACACACACACACACACACACACACACACACACACACACACACACACACACATATACAAATCATGTGGTGAAAATACTGGATATGCTAGATGCTTCTGAGAAAACAAATGTCCATAAATCGCCATGAGCTGAATGAGAAGTGTTACTGGAGTAGCCACTGTTGCTGGAGAGGAACCCATCCACACTCACCATCCCCTTGGCTTCAATTTATCCAAAACTGACTGGGACTCCTTTCTCACCCGTCGCCCCAGGATATCCAATCGCGCTTCATTCAGACTGAGGTTGTTCAGAGGCTCAGCCACCTCACTTTGACAAAGGCTGTTTGAGTCCATCTAGTATACTAAAAAAAAGAGGAGAGAACTTGCATGTAGAATACTTCTTAGCTCACACACTACACTAAAACTTACAGTAGATGCTAACATTTCCTGAGCTTCTTACTGACTAAAGTGAGGTTTATGACAGGACGATGTGTTCAGAGTAGGACTCTAAAGTGTAGGTGGGTAGTATGAAGCTAATTGCTACCTTGCCACAAACCAGAGCAGTGTGTAGCCTATAAAACTCCTTCTTTGAATGTCAGTGTGTGTTTCTGTTTCTGTCAGGTCTCCGTGAGGAATGAGCATTGCTCTGGATCTCAAACACACCAATAAGCACCAAAAGCTTCATTTAAAATCAAAGGACATACTCAACCACAACAAACACACACACCTAAACACACACTCTACACACACATACCCACTCTACACACACACACACACACACACACACACACACACACACACACACTGTTGAGTGCTTTAATGAGGTCCTCTTGTCCGTCATGAGGGGCCCAGCTCCACACACAGACACACATACAGACACAGACACAGACACACACACACACACACACACACACACACACACACACACGCACACACACACAAACCAAGCCAAACAAGGCCAAACAGAGGCAGTAGGATAGTTACGTGCTTTACCGAAGTCTCCACTCCCACCAAGTCATGAGGTAGGCCTATAGCTAGCTTAGCGCTGGCCTAAGTTTGTAGGCCTATTTCCTGCACAAGCAATGTAATGGTTCCCTCCACTCCCAGAGAGTTTCCCAGGCTTACATAAGACTGTCCTTTGTGAATAACGGGCAGTGCAGTGTGAGATCTTGGAGCCAAGCCAAAGGTCCTGGCAGTGGCACAACCCAAAGGCAGCAGTAGCCAGCCAGCCAGCGGGGAGGGTCAGTCTGGTCTCTGCAGCACAGACTGGAGCTCAGCAAACACCAATCTAAACTTAGATTTACATCCTCATAAAAAACGGCTCTTTGACCTGTACTGCTATTGTTCTCTAGCTTGTACAGTACTAACAGGTATCACCATTCCTCACCACCATTCCAAGGTGACCAGATTTTTCCCCCTCGGAATCCTTATGATCCCTCTCTTTCTTCCTCTCTCTCTCTCTTTCTCTCTCTGCTCCATTCTCCTTCGGATTCCTCTCTTTCTTTCTCTCTCTCTGCTCCATTCTCCCTAATCTTAAGATGGGAACGTAGGCTACCTACCGATTTTCACTGTGTTGTACTCGATGTGGGACAACTGGGAGTCATTTAAGAGCACAAACATAAACGCCTGTGTTTTTTAATTTCTATTCTTGCCATCACTGGTTAAGTGGTAAAGTATTTCAGATATTTCAGATTCCCCTGCAGTCCCTCTCTGCTGCGTGCCAATATTCCAAGCATGCAGTGCACTGCAGCAACAAGTTGAACATCTTGCAAACGTGCCAGAGGAACCTGAGACTAACTATCTCAAATGAGCTGCAGCTGCTTAACAAGACACAGCTGCATGACAATGTTCTCAGAACGCTGACGTAACATTCTAATGTTCTAATGGGTCTTGTTGTTCTTGTTGATGTTGGGACCCAAACTACTGTAACCGGGTCATATTTGGGGATTGTTTTCCCGTTTGGTTTTGTTTTAGAAGCGCTTGTCCCTTTAAATGCCAGAAAACTACAATGCCCTAATTTTGTAGTTCACCGATAGACTGTAGTGCTTTCTGGGAAGGGACGTGGGATCGTGAATGCTGAAAAGAAGCAAGGCGTATGCCAACACCAGTGAAATCTTGTAATCTTCTTCAATATTAGTTCTATATTCATAGATTTGCTCAAAAGGTGTGGTAATTCAGTATGAAGAGTATGTAACATGGTAAATAAGTTTGAAAGAGTTCGGTTGGAAAAGGATGTTTGAAGATCTTGGTCACATGTGGACTAGCCATGTGGTTATGCATTTCCTACATGCACGTAAGTTCATAAAAACATGTGTAAACTATGTGTGTAGTGATTTAGAGTATGAAATGGTAATGGTTATTTCTCTAGACTTTGCTAGGTAGCCATGGAAATACATTGTAATGATTTGTATTACTTTGTCACGTAGCTGTGAAGGGGACATCGCTATCCTGTTGAAAACGTGTCATTGTAACCGTGTATCCAGAATGTAAGTGATTTGAAACATTTCTTTTGCACATGTGTCAGCATATTGAATGTATGTATTAGATTTGTGGTGTGCTAATGATGCCTTTTGACTGTTTATGTCTCCAGTATCAC
>JAODXP020009556.1:5000-15179 GCA_027497455.2 Sardinella longiceps | reverse complement strand
GCAAAAAATACCAAAGACCTCTGTGTCCCTTTGTTGGGAAGTTCCACTTTTGTCCAACAGGTGGTAGGCTAGTCCCTCACAAGTTTCTGCAGAGCCTTGTAAATTTCTGCTGGTCCACTGGTTATGGATTTACCCTGTCTGTAAATTACCCACAAGAGGGATTCAGTCATTTTTGAAGAAAGTGTGTTAACCTGTTATCAAACTTTACAGTATACAGGACTTGCTATTGCTTTACTCTAAATACTATGGTGTAATTTAACTCTAAGTACTATGGTGTAATATTACTAGCCTGTAAATAGTGCAGCAAGAAAGTTTAGCTTCCTGACAGCCTGATGGATAAAGCTGTCTTTCAATAGTATTTTGGTTTATATTTAATGTATTTCAAAGGGGTGGAACTCTAGTACAAGTCAACTGGGCTTTGTGCTCTTCTACACCATCAATATTACTGTAAGGTGTGCTAAAGACATAAAACTAACTAATAAAAATAACATTACCACTACATTACACAAAAACTAAGCTTAATATTAAGGACACATTTGAGGCCTGCTGATGGATCTCATGATTTCTGTAGTAGACCATTGTGAGGGATTTGGTCTGCAATAGGAAACAATGAAGAGAAACCAATTAGGTTTCATTATCAGATTAAGTGTGGGCAACATCAGGGAAATAAAGTCATCGTTTGTATCTGTACTTTGTTTTAATTTATACTGGATAACGTTACCGTAAGTGACCATTGCATCGTATGAGCGATCAATAAAGTTTGCTTGTTGATACACAGGTCTGAGGGGAGAGGGGAGGAGGTGATCAAATATCTGTGTTTGTCTCCAGTCAGAGGTCACTGTCACGGAATTGCTGGCCGTCAGGCGGCTGTGCAGCCTAAAAAAGTCCACTGGAAAGCCGACATTATCTCACACATGTGAAACAGAGTATCAGAGACCCTCTGCCTCAAAGACCTGTACCTCTTATAGGTTTGCTTCCCTTTCTGTTTAAGGGTTATTTATTTATTTACTTGTTTGTTTGTTTGTTTGTTTGTTGCTATCTCTCCACTTATCTTCTAATTTCATCTTGTTGTGAACTACTGGCCTTTAATTTGCTTTGGAACTTTTGAAGTAATTTTCAGATTAGGGTTAGGATTCTTTATACTTCAACATGAATGATGATGAGTGGTTTATTTGTCAAAGAGTGAAATTCTAGTAATGTAGTTTTCTCAGAGTGTCTTGTATTCTTCTCAACATGTCTCTGACTCTTCCTCCCTCAGGTGATCTTCATCATGGGCCCTTTTGTCTTCCCTCTGCTCATCTGCCTTGCTCTTGCATTCAGCCAGGCCAGCAGCTCACCCACCCAGTGTAAAGAGAACTACAAAATGTTTCAAGATTCCTGCTACTTTTTGTCCCCAGACAAGAACACATGGGGTGATGCTAAGGTAACTAACTATCTGTGTTCAAATTCTTCTCAAATTACTCATGTAGTCCGATGAGCTGAGACACTGATTCAATCTAACATGAAATAAAACATAAGATCTTCTTAAGAATCTTCTTAAATTTGTTCTTAAGGTCCCATTTAATAATCTGTGCTGGTTAATACAAATGTTGGGTTTTAAGAACATATTTCGTCATAAGCCCACTGTTTTCAAGATCGGTAAAACAAAAAGGTGATGTTTATTTAGGCTGAGTTGCCGTGCAAAATAAAGATGAAATTATATATTGCCTTTAAATTTCTTATCTCTGTAGCAAAAGTGTGCGTCACATGGAGGCAGCCTAGTCTCTATCCAAAACGAGGAGGAAAACATGTTTGTAATGGGTCTTTTCCAAGACTCCAAGAAACCTGTCTGGATTGGTGGATATGAATATCCAAACTCAAAGGTAATGTTGGGAAATATGGGGCCGGTTCCCCGATAACGCTCACTCTTAGCGCACTAAGAGGACTCGAAAGATACAGTATATCTTACCAAAGTTGTTTACTATTCTGAGTGTGTTCCCCAAAGTATCTCTCTCATTTATATCTATTCTGGCATTGATTGTTGTCATTTGCGCTTCCTTTGAGCATGCGTGAAATTGTCTTTTCAGGAGTAAGGTGCAACTATTAGGCAAGTAAAAATATATGTAGTGTGTCAATATGAGGTGTGAATGTGGCATGCTTGCATTTTAGAAGTGTTGAAAAGCAAAGCAATGAATTTTGGCGATTAAACCAATTCAGATGTTCCTTGGCAGTAAGTGCTCAAGTACTGAGATCAATATAACACTTTTTAAAGCTGTAAACTAAAACCTATGTTTAAGAGAAAGGTTACGGATGGTCCAGACCACCCTTACGAATGTGTGACTTACAGAAGATACACTTAGTGTACGAATGGCCACAGATTTTGAGTTAAGGGTCCGTGTTAGTCTCACAGAATTCTGTGAGATCATGTTGATCATGTCATATCATTAAGAAGGAGGATAAGGAATAGGTTAAAAACTACCATAAGAATGTTTTGGGGAACTCGGCCATGATAGGTTGGTGATTCCTAATTCGGACTGCTGTGCTGCCTGAGACACATAACCATTGGGGAAATTGCACTAAAGGTATTCCTAGACAGCATTTTATTGTAAATCTATAAGCATTGGAGAGAACATTAAGTGTCCCAATACTTTGTCTATGTAGTTAATGTGCTGTATCTGCTCTTGAGCCTGTATGCTAACACTTACAATTTTGCTCCCAGGAAAAATCTATGAAATGGAGGTGGATTGATGGGCAACCGATGGACTACTTAAACTGGGATGTAAAACAACCTCGAGATTTTAAATGGAAAGTTACAATGATGATGTTTACAAATGGTACGTACTTCTTTGTTCCACATCTCTTTGTCATCATTTTGTTGTGTCAGGCCCTCTCTTATATGCATTTCATTTTTTTCATGTCATGTTTTCAGGGAAATGGGCTAATGAAGTTCCTACTCAAGAATTCCCATTTGTGTGTGAACAAGACAGTGAGCCCACCTGTGATGAGGGATACTCCCTGTATAACTCCTTCTGTTACATTTACAGGCAGGACAAGTTGGGCTTTGATGAAGCACAGGTGGCTATCAATAGCTCAAAAATGCTTTATTCTTCCAATTTCTCCATATCACTAGGCTGCATGGTAGGATAATAAAGGTCCAAGTGTTGAACTCATTCTAATGATGTTTCTCACATTTTGTGCTTCTAGAAGAACTGTTCAGCTGATGGTGGAAACTTGGTCTCAGTGCACGGTACCTTAGAGGAATGTTTTTTGAAAATTCTGACCGGAGACGCTTATGTCTGGATTGGAGGAAGAAAGGATTCAGTGAATGATGTAAACATCAAAATATACTATGATATTTTTATTTATAAAACACTGTAATACCAATATCTATTTAATGTCAAATGTTTCACGAATCAGGGGCACTGGAAGTGGACTGATGAAACACCATTTAACTACGAACAGTGGGCGAATTATCAACCTGCAGAAAGCCCAGACAACAGTTGTATTCTCATGAATTATCCAGGTAAGAGACAGTGTCTGTACCTCTGAATACATCACCTTTTATTTCTTTTAATTTTTGTTGCATGTGACCTTTGTTGCTGGGATAAATCAGGGAATGTTTTCAGTGTTGTCTGTTTGAATGCTTCAAATGAAAGTGACACCCCTTTGTTTTCAGGGTGCCAAGTTAGAACTGGTTGGGCCAACGAAGTGTGTGACATTGCATATGGATACATTTGCAAGAAGCCACAAAGACAACCCATATAATGAAACACTGAGCCAAGCTGATGCAATGAAGCTTAATGTAATAAAGAAAATTGTGAAAAAAGTGGATTTTTCTATTCGTCCTGAAATGTCTGAAATGTCAAACTGTTTGGTGCTGTACATAGTTGCAGAGTTAGCAGTCTGAGTTGCAAGCAGAGGTGCAGTTAATAGGTGACAGCAACAGACTACAGAGGGCAGGTAGAGATAGACAGTTAACAAAATAAATATATTTTACAACACATTGGGAGTTTATATGACTGAAAATGCCCTCACACTCTGAGAAATGATGTGGAAGGTGATGTGTATTCTTGTCACAGCAGCTACCCAAGCCATGCACATGGCGCCTTTTCGTTACAGCAACATGCAATCCATAAAAAAAACTTTGTATCTTTTGTCCCATGCAACCCCAATTCCAACAAAAATTGGGATGTTGTGTAAAATGTAAGTGAAAAATAAATGCTCTACAGCACAGGTGGGCAATTATTTCAGCTGAAAGGCCTACTACTTGGCTTTTAGATATGCTGACGGGCCTGCTGTTAACAGTTAACCTGTTGATGGAGGTTGACTCTGGCAAATTGGCAAAATTCAAACCAGTGGCCCCATTTTCTTGAGAGGAAAGGGGGGATTTTTCATAAATACAACAAATTCGACAAATCAGGTCTATAATCCAATTCACTTCAATGAGAAAATTATTCTATTTTCAGAAGGGCCTTAGTTCACATCTGGTCTAAGGACAACATGTAAGTTATTGGAATTGGTTTGTTGAATCACTGAATGATCATTTCAAATTTGAGGCCAGCAGCACGTCTTAAAACAGTTCGGGATGGTGTCAATTAAAGGCAGGAAAACTTGTGTTTGACAAAAGGCAAAACAAAGTAGGACACGTCATAATTAATCATATTAATTTACTAAATGAGTTTGTATAAAAAGAGCATTCTTTCCTGTCCGTGTCTTCATTTTTCCATTTGTTGCTTAAAATCTAACAGATTTAGACAAAAGTCAGTCACTTGGCATCTGTTATCCCATATGATGGAGCCAAACTGTTGGAACTTTCTGTTAAATCAAAGTCAAAGCGAACTTTATCATCAATCAAACTGTGCAACAGTACATTGCCAGAAGACTGAAATTGCATTTCTACAAACTCCAAATGTGCAATAACAAAGCTAAGTCAGATATAGGCCTACAACTAAATATAACTGTACATAAGACATCACTTATATTACTGTACACAGTGTAGAATATAGAATGCAGTTTGCCCTCATTATCTGGCCTTTTCAGGCCTTCCTATATATTATGTCTGGATGTCATCTTATGCAGATCAAAACCAACAGATCATTCAGCATTAATTCACATTCCCTTCCACTGTGATGTCCTGTCATGAGCATATTAAGGACACTCAAGTTTCACTCACAGGATCAAAAGAGAGTACTGATATCAGCTATTGTCATAAATGTTTGATAAAACACATTGGTTTGAATTGTCTACCCACTCGTTTGGGCCCAGTTCCCCAAAACATTCTTATCGCTAAGTAGTTCTTAACCTATTCCTTAACCTCCCACTTAACGTTAAGACGTGATTCCTGAAATGTTCGTAAACTAAGTGTATCTTCTGTAAGTCACAGGTTCGTAAGGGTGGTCTGGACCATTCTAAACCTTTCCCTTACCACAGTGTTTGGCTTAAACATCAGCTTTACAGCTATAAAAAGTGTTGTATTGATCTCAACACTTGCGCACTTACTGCCAAGGAACATCTGAATTGGTTTCCTTGCATTTTGTGTTTTAATTTGCATAAATTAAAAATCGCCAAAATTCATTAAGTTGCTTTACTTTTCAACCTATCTAAAATGCACACATACCACATAAATCACGGGAGGCTAATCCTCCACTTGTTCTACTATCTGTGGGGTTTTTCATGGGGATTGTAGCCAGCTAGAGGTGAAAATTGTTTTTACCTCTGTCTCCATTGTTTATTACTATTAGATATCCTTGTGTTGGTTTCTTTATTCTCATATATCTTGCCTATAAATAACATTTCCAGTTGATATTATTAATATTGCTACTTAATAAATATTATTGTTCTTTAATTATAAATCTTTTTGCTTTCCTTTTAGCCTACATTTTATCCTGCCAACTTTTACACCACACACTAGCTTTTAAGGTAGCCTAACTGTAGTATTCACCCAGTGGAGGCACCGCGCTACGAAATTTGTTATTTACATTAGAATTATTATACTATTATTATCTAGTAGACTTACGATATCAGGAAACTCAGCCAGCTCACCACTCCACCGCTGAGAACTTCAGAATCCTGTTGCACCATTATGTTTCGTGTAGCTTCTTTAGTAGCCTTAACATGCTGGGTTTTAGAACCCGTTAAAAAGGGGTTACATTTATATAACATAAAGGTAGGTATATAACACAAAGTAAGGTAGGGGGAGTTGAAGGATGTACTTACAAATGCTTTTTAAATGTATTGTTTTTAAATTTAACATTGATTTAGACTTACACTCATCAAAGCTTATATTACTTTCGGTTTCCAACAGGCAGGTCCCATTGATTCAGTGTAAAGTGCCTGTTCGCTTCTGCGTTCGTGTTGTACCAAATTAGTTTGGTCTGTGCTGTACCAAATTAGTTTGTTCCACTCGCTAACTAGCGCATTTAGCAAGCTCTTTCAACAGGGCTATGTTTGAATTCACTCCGGTACTCTCCTTTAAGAGCCTTTGCAGCAAGCTCCTCTGCAGGCTGCACTGGCTCAGCATTGCCCAAACGGAGCCTTACATCAGGTATGAGCCTCCACACTTTAATATGTTTGTTTATTGTACGTTAAAGATTCTTTGTATTTGTTTGTCCATGTAGCTCTGTGTGTGTACTTTGTGCCTGTCCATCATGGAGTGTAACATTCTGCCCAAACTGCCCTGTGGGCTATGAATAGGTACAGGGCCGTCGCAACAAGGCAGGCAAACCAGGCAATTGCCTGGGGCCCCCAAGATTGACTGTTTAATCATTTTAGCAGTTAAGTTGGTGGTGTTTTTCAACAAAAAAATGACTTTAAACTAGAGTTAGACAACTGTACAATACAAATAATTATATTGATGATGTTTGAAAATTATAACAATGTGGTTCGTGTAAGTATTTACGGGGAGTGAAGGGCCCCCATGTCCTGTTTGCTTGGGGCCCCCAAGTACCTTGAAACGGCCCTGAATAGATATGTGACTTAAAGGAATAGTTCACCTCTTTATGAAAATTGGTTATTCACCCCTTACCTGGAGTTACATATGTGAGTAAGAGCATTTTGTCCAGTGCATGCGTTGTCCTAGTCTTGCAACCCCATCTATTTTAGCTTAGCATAGGCACTGGAAAGTAAAGTAGCCAAAGGGCTGCTATCTGGCAACTTTACATTCCAGTGCCTATGCTAAGCTGCAGCTAAAATAAAGCTAAAATTGGGGCTGCTTGACAGGGAAAACGCATACACTGAGACCAAAATGCTTATACCCACATATGTAACTCCAGGTAAGAGGGTGAATTACCAATTTTCATAAAGAGGTGGAATATTCCTTTAACACCAACTCCAGATAATGTTTCACCACAGGAATGGGCTAATGTTTGTCGTCTTCGTTGTCTTCTAGATGGAGCAGCCCAGTCTGATGTTGTGGGTGCTCAGCTAGGTTGCGCTGCTGTCTTGTCTTGATTTGATTTGGTTTAGTTTGGTTATTTCTTTGAAGTTTGTGTATTCTGTTTTTATTGTCTTGTCCTGTTTGTTACTTTTTGTTTGTGTTCTTTTCCAGGGGTGGCTCTGAGGGCCGGTTCCGCACGAGTGGGGTTGCTGTGACTTTTTCAGAGTATTGCTTCACTTTGTAGCTTTGCTGTGCAATTGCTTGAACTTTTGTAATATATGCATGCTTATGTATGGGGTGGGTTTTAGTACACTTCTAGCTAGCCTACCACCCTCAGGTAAGCCACCTTCTGTTTATGTGTAATTAGGCTATACCTAATTTATTGTCAATAAATATTTGTCTTATTACTCGGTTAATTTTGCTGCCAGGACTCATTTCTTTTCTTTGGTTAATAAAAGTTTCTTTTAGTTTGATGGAATTCATGTCTCAGTCGTACTTATTTGAATCTGAACAGATCTAGATTCCCAGGGCTGCTAGGGTCCAGGGTAGCGTAGTCAGGCTAGCAGTGGCTGGCTCTCGGGCTACACATGCATGGGAAAGGGTATCAGAGAACAAAAGAAAAGAGAGCCAGTTTTATAGAAGCTAATATTCTTTATTGAGGTTCAAATTCAGCTCCATTAGCCTAAGTCAACTTCTCTTTTTCAGGCCTCTCTCTTTGGTTTCTTGCAGATATATCCATAGGCAATGTGACACAGCTCATTTGTCCAGCCCAGGGCTCGTGGGTGAAATAAGTGTTGATCTGGGAGTAACAAAACATGATGTCAAATTCAATTTAATGGAGTGGCAGGTATGTGATCCCTTAGAGGAATACTCCTCCTTTTAATGTAATTGGGTTATTTACCATCTTACCTGGAGTAACATAGGCCTATGTACATAAAGCATTCTGGCCACAGTGCATGTTTTTTTCTGGTACGGCAACCCAAATTTTAGCTCTAGCTTAGTATAGGCGCTGGAATATAATGTAGCCAAAGAGTTGCTATCTGGCTACTTTACATTCCAGTGCCTATGCAAAGCTAAAGCTAAAAAAAAAATGTTGAAATTGAGGTTGCCAGGCCATGAAAATGCATGATGCACTGAGACCAAAATGTTTTTACACAAATATGGAACACCAGGGAAACAGGTGAATAATCCATAAAAAATGGAGTATTCTTTTAATTTTGTAAGAAATTAATGAAGTTAAGCTCCTTCATGGTATCAATGAAATTTCCTCACACCATTAATTCAATAGCAAGCAGAGCTGCAGACATTGTACTGAGATGTTGCTATATCTTCTCTTACCAGGATAATCCATGAGCATGCAATTGTTATTAGGGCTTTGTGCGGGTTGATTCTTGGCCCACTGATCATAGTCAAAATCTGTTCCATCAGTCCACTGCCACTTTGCCTATTGAGGGAAACAAGTTGTATAACACTTTAAATAAATAACATTCAAAACACAGAATGTGCAAATCACATTACATTGGAATTGGAATATTGAAGAATTTTGACTAAATTTAGATTTTCACATTTTCATCTGAACTCTTCCTTCCTCCAATCCAGGCATAAACATCATCAGTGAGTTTCCTCAAAAACGTATCCTCCCGGTGACTGTGTACTGAGGACAAATTTCCACCTTCAGCAGCACATTTTTTCTAGAAGCACACAGAATGAGACCCATTAATTAGTTAGTAAGTAAGTAAGTAAATTTAATTTATAAAGCACATTTACAACAGTTTGCACTGACCAACAGAGCTGTACAGAGAGTAGCTAAAAGTTCAGAGGTAAAATACAAGACATGTTTGAGGACAGCAAAAAGCATGCAAACATTATCAAACTAAGTTTTAGATTTTTTAGCTTAGATTTGAAGGAGTGGATGGAAGGGGCAAGTCTAATGTCAGGGGGCAGGCAGTTCCACAAGCGTGGAGCTGCAACCGCAAAGGCTCGGTCGCCTCTTTGTTTAAGGCGGGTCCGGCCCACGTGGAGAAGGCCTTTGTCAGCAGACCTAAGGGACCTAGATGCGGAGTGGGGTATTAACAGGTTAGTGATGTAGTTTAGCCTGGCGAATGCCAAACTAAAAATCACAAGTGATATTTAGTCTGGAGACCTACCTATTGCATTTCTCGTAGCGGAAGCATCGTTTACGATTGTCCAGAGCCGTTTATTGGGCGCTACGAATGTCTATCATATCGTCTGTGCATAGCTTGGAGCCAATACCAGAGCTACCACGTGACGTAAAATGCAATCGAGGGCCGTGCAAATCCCTTTTTGATCTGTGATTGGATACCGAAAGCAGGCGAGAAAATCGGCCATGGTCACCATGCTGCTTTGCAGAGTGAAATGAAATAAGCGCGCAAAGAAGCATGGGAACTCCCAGGCTAGATGTAGGTAGGGGCCTGACCGTGCAGTGCGTTATAGACCAGTAGAAGGGCTTTGAACTGGATCCTAAAAGTGATAGGAAGCCAGTGGAGGGAGGCCAGGACAGGGGTAATGTGTTGAAACTTTTTAGTTCCTGTCAGCAGTCTAGCAACAGCATTTTGTACCAACTGCAGACGTGCAAGTTGAGACTTGGGGAGCCCAAGATACAAAGAGTTATAGTATATTCTAGCCGGGATGTAATGAAGGCAAGGATGACTATTTCTAGGTCCTTGAATGACAGAGAGGATTTGATGCGGGAAATCATTCGTAATTGACGGAAATTGCTTTTAATGATGGAGCTAATCTGTCTTTTAAAACAGAGCTCTGAGTCTGAGAATGACACCTAGGTTTTTAGCATGTGGGAGAGCATA
>JAODXP020009556.1:0-2500 GCA_027497455.2 Sardinella longiceps | reverse complement strand
CATACAAATAAAAAAAACTTTAAGAAATGTCAAAGATTACCAATGACATTGCAGCGGGCCGATATCCACCAATCCAGACGGCAGGTCTGGTAGGGCTGCGTAATATCTTGTGAAAAAGTCTTTTTACAAATGTGTTCTCCTTCTCAGATTCGATAGAAACTAGGCTGCCTCCAACTGATGTACAGTGTTTCTAAAGAAAATGGAATGTTGAAAGCAGATGACAAACACATCTTTAAGTTCTTAACTTTACGGTAGAGGCTGAATCCATTATGTTTCTGGAATTGATTGTTGTAATTTACTGTTTAGAGTATGAAGGAGATTTATTTTATATATTTTAGATATTTGCATGCAGGTCACATCAAATAAATAAGCAGGTTAAAATATAAGTATAAGTATATGTTTGTCTTTTAATCCCTCTTAAATGTAAACACGTCACCACCACGTGTTAAGATTCTTGTTATTGTAGCTTACTAGAGCTGGAAAAGACAAAGAAAATAAATAATAATAATTATATTTTTTTTGGTGTGACCTACAAAGGGTTAAGACACACATGCCATGCCTACATCTAAACCTATAAAACACCTGTGTTGGCATGTAATCACTGATTTTGTGATCGGAAAAGGTCTCCGAGCGGCCTGAGGACTAGATAGATGGTCTCTTCACTCAGAGAACCAGGGTTACAACATAACCCAACGGTCTTCTGTGTCTGTAACAGACAAGTCTTGCAACCAACATGTAAACATTAGGGATGCAACGGTACAGTGTGTCCACGGTTCGGTATGTATCACGGTTTTGGGGCCACGGTGACGGTACGGTTTCGGTATTTTCCAACAAAAAAGGGGTTGTAAAATTGTTCTTTTAATGGCTATATTCCTTATCAACCATCAGCCTATCAGTCTATCTGCAATTTTCATTTGATTTCTTTCATAAATTGCCTAGTAGATAGGCTACTAGAGGGGTAGACAGAATAAAATAAAACCAACAATTACGGTAGGACATCATTGTTAATATTCTTGAAATGCTATGAAATGTCCTAAACTAGTAAATATCCTCCAGTAGCCTAGGCCTATTTTATTGTTTGCTCATTGCTGGTAGCCAACAACAGAATGAGAGGCCTTTTATTCCTAGTACTTAAGGGAAACGGTCTGCGTGACAATGGATTGCATGACATCCCAAACTTCAGAAATTAATTTCTGAGTCTACTATCAGTGTCTTTACAACACCGTGCTGCAAAGAAACTTGCCTTTATGTTAATGTTACAATAGCTGAGCCTGGGGAGAGGACGTTTTTTTCTGTAAAACGTTTAGCCTGTCACTTGTTGCATCCAAGCCCAGTCTCACCGTACTCGACATTTGATCTAACTCATCGCAAGATAAACTAAGCATTACAGCCCCTAGACATCCTTGCATAATATTTTACATTAGGCAAGGTAGGCTATATTTGCGATAGCCTAGGCGAATTTGGGCGAGTGGTAGCCTAAGCGCTATTTTCTGACAACCGGTTTAGTAGCATGTGTTGTAGGCTATTAGACGCATTTTACGTTATTAAGTGCTTTGTTTGTGTAAACAGTCATCAGTTTGCACAAAATCTACCACAGCAGCAATTCTTCTGGCTTAATGTTGCCTACTTTCCGAGTGGAGCTTTTTGCTCATCTCTCTCCGTCTAACGTGCAGTGAGTGAAAAGTTTCACACAATTGACAGGCGGAGCTAATTAGCATAAAACCACGCTGATTGGTTGAGGGTTCTACAGCTCTGCATGTAGAGCTCGTGAATGCTGGCTGCATAAGCTAATTTCAAGGAGCTTCAATAGATTCACATTTTATTAATAAACCGAAATATTGCGGTTTACGAAAGTTTATTGAACCGTAGAGAGCGTATCGTTCGGTAACCGTAAAATATAAATAACCGTTGCATCCCTAGTAAACATGTATTTACACTAAAATCTTTGCTAAGGTAGCTCAAGAGTGGTCCAAACCACTTTAAATGATATTTCACTTTGTCTTACAAGATATAATTAAGCTATGAATATGTCAGGAATCATGACATAACCTTAGGAGGTTAAGGTCAAACTTTAAAAATGCCAGTGCTGGGTTTGGTGAATCCCCCAGAGCTTTATACAGAAGGTGATCACAATCATTACTTGGGCAGTATTCTGTTGCCAAGTAGCGCACGCAAATCATTGTTTATTTCTTGTAAATGGAACTATACAGAAGGAGGCCGATCATTACCTGGGCATTCGCAAATGTGTCGGCTGCTTCAGACAGAGAGTAGCAGTACCCTTCAAAAGCTTCCTCGTTTTCTTTACACTGTGTCTCTTCGCTGTTGGCCTGGCTGAATGCAACAGCAATGCAGATGAACAGAGGGAAGAGGAGGTGGCCCATGATGATAGCCTGATGGGCCACAGACACAGAGAACAAGTTATTTCACTTACCATATTGTCTTCAAAAATGTTAAGCTAAAAGCTAATACTAATGCTTTACTTGAAAATACATGATTTAAA